>VZTL01075987.1:126229-147532 GCA_013400535.1 Scopus umbretta
GGCTGTAGGCCTGGGAGGCAGTGGGTGCTGTGCTGTCACCCTGGGGGTGCTGTGGGGTCGGCGGGCATGCTGTGGGCCTGGAGGGGCCGGGGGGGCTGCGGGGCAGGCGACCCCGGGTGTTGTGGGGCTGAGGGCTTTTTGCTGTTGGTATGGGCCGCCTTTGCGTGTTGGGGCTGCGTGCCAGAGGGTGTCTTGGTGCTAGGGGACCTAGGCGTTGTGGAGCTGGGTGCCACTGGAGGGTGCCACAGGGCTGGGTCTGGGCGGCTGGACCCGGCAGGAGCAGGGCTCTGGCTGTGCCTGGGGTAGGGACAAATCTAAGGTGTGCTCCCCCCGGGCTCTGATGTTGCCTGTGATCATGGCTGTGCTGGAGGTTACTGTCCCACCCCCGTGGACTCAGTGCCCCACTGTGATGTGGGGAGGGCCATGGGCAGGCCGAGGGCTGGAGTCCCAGCATCCGACCCGGCCAGAGAGGGTGCATGGCTTTGCTGGAGCCTCACCCCTGTGGCTGTGCCACTGTCTGCAGGCAGGTGCCTGGGGACGGAGGGAGGTCCCGCCCTGGGGCAGGCTGGCTGCCTCCCCTGTGGGCTGCCTGCTCAGCAACTCCCGGCTGTTGTAGGTGAGGAAACCTCTCTGAGGGGCAGGGAGGTGCTCTGTGTTTGGAGGGGAGGGCTGACCCCAAGCCCTGCTGCTGGCTGCAGCATTTTGTCTCTTAGCACACTGAAAACATGGGGACAGGTGCCACCCAAAGGCTGCATAGCAGGAAGTTGTTGCTCTACTTCACACCTCATGTATTTCAGAGGAAAGCTCTTGGCAGTCAAGGGGAAATGTGGGGAAGGGTGCGGCACTGGGGTTTGCATATCCCACCTTTCCCTTACCAGGCTACAGGAAACCTGGTCAGGAGCCATGCCTGTGACCTGGGGTGGGCTGGTGGGTCTAGTGTCCTCATGTCCAGCTGCTCCCAGCACTGGGGTCAGCCCCACACTCGTCTGGCAGGGCAGAGAGGAGCCCTGGCTCCTTTGGACAGCCCATCTGGATGCTACAGCTCCTGCCCTTACCTTTCCTGCTTCTTCCTGAAGGCATGCAGTGGGCACGGCAGCACAGGGAGCCGGTCCTTGCTGGGCAGGCTTTGCAGTGTGGCACCGTCGCCTGGCACAGTGCCGAGGCGAGTGCTTGGCCCAGGCTCAGAATGTGCCTTGGCACGACCCTGGGGCAACCTTGCTGCTTAATATTGATGGA
This sequence comes from Scopus umbretta, assembly GCA_013400535.1. Lineage (NCBI taxonomy): Eukaryota > Metazoa > Chordata > Aves > Pelecaniformes > Scopidae > Scopus > Scopus umbretta. Next base: position 127,466 of record VZTL01075987.1, read on the forward strand.
CCCAGCCTGCATGGGGGCCTCAACCCTGCAGATCATTTTCCCAGCTGCTGGGCCGGCTTGGGTTCCTCCTCGCTCCCAGCATAGCTCTCGGGTGGGATGAGGGGCTCAGCAGGCAGGGGAGCACTTTACAGCATCACCTCAGCCTGGCGCTGCTCCTGGACCACTCCTTTGCTGGCACGTGGCGCTGTCGAGAGTGGATCCAGGCGAGGGAAAGGGAGAAAGTGTTGGGACTCTTGGGGTGGGGCTGTGAGGTGGGGAAAAGTCAGGTTGGCCTCTGTGGTTTGGTCCAGAGGTTGAGGTGAAAGGAAGCAGCGTCCAGGCCCTGCTTTTTTAGGGGTGAGGAGAGGCACTAGTGGAGGAGAAGTAATCCTGGCCCAGCTCCTCTGCATATGTCTTGTGTGGGTTTCCCCATTCCTGAACCTGCTGGGAAGGGCTGCACCTGGGATCGTCCCTGGAACTGGCCCAGCGTCCTGCATGCTTGTGCCTTCTCTGGTTTCCTCTGAGTCAGACTCTCCGTGTCGCTCCCCCGGCCCTCTCCCCGCCAGGAAAGACGAGATGGGACCAGAGGGCATCTGAGCTCAGATGCCAAGGGGCCTGTGCCCCCGGCTCCACGCAGAGAGCCATCCCAGCGACAGTGGTCCTGCAGCCTCCAGGAGTCTGGGCTCAGTCCCCCTGCTCTGCATCCTTGTGCAGGGTGAAGAAGAGGGCCCTGCCCTGCTGCGCAGGCAGGTGTCCGGCAGAGTCGGTGCAGGGAAGCTGCGCGACCGGCATCAGCACGTCTGGGAGTGGAGACCCTTCCTGAGGGGCAGCCAGGCAGCGGGGTGGCCTGCCCACGCTGAGCTCCTCTCCCCGCAGGCGTGGCGTGGCAGGGATGAGGAGCCGGCAGCGGATGTTTGCGGCGGTGATGCGCCTGCTCCTCAAGTGTCTGCGGCTGGGCCGGCGGCGGCGGTTTAAGCTGGTGCGGCAGGTGGAGCAGCTGTGGCACTACGGGCACCTCTGCCTCCACTCTCTACTCTACAACTCCTTCACCAACAGCGACGTGGTGCTCGACTCCCTCTTTGAGCCCGTCTACTGGCTGGTGGACCATGTCACCCGGTGGTTCGGCGTGGTGAGTACCCTTGGCGTGGCAAGTACCCTCACCAGGCAGGGGGACACCCGGCTCTGGGGGCTGGGGCAAGCGTGCTGCTGGGGCAACTGAGTCTCAGAGCTGCCTGTGCTCTAGGCAGGAAGGGAGTGGGGACCTCAGCCTGTGGTTCAGATTGGTTTCCTGTGGCCATATTCTGCCTGTGCCTCTTCCCAGGCAGCGAGGGGCAGGCACTGCCGGCTCCGGTGACCCAGGACCCTTTCCCATAGGTGTTTGTGGCACTGGTGATCGGGCTGACGAGCTCCATCGTGGCCATCGTGTACATCTGCCTGCTCCCCCTCATCCTACAGACCTACACGCCTGCCTGGATCTGCTGGCACCTCGCCTACGGACACTGGAATCTCATCATGATTGTCTTCCACTACTACATGGCCATCACCACCTCACCTGGGCACCCACCGCAGGTGAGGCACTGACTGGCAGCACAGCCTCTCCCAGCTGAGCACTGGGGACCAGCTATGGATGGTCACTGGGAACAGCTAAACCAGCCTGGTGGTGTTGTTGCAGGAGGCCTCCTCCAGATCGGGGCAGCGAGGCTGGGCAGTGTGGGAGGGGAGGTGGGGTGGGTCGCAGGGCACATGAGGAGCGTGGGGAGCAAGGGACAGGTTCAGGGCTTGGGTGCACAAATCTCTTCTCACCTATGTGCAGGCCAAGGGCAGTCTCACCGGCGTCTCCATCTGCAGGAAATGCATTGCCCCCAAGCCAGCTCGCACCCACCACTGCAGCATCTGCAACAGGTAGGGCTCCCTCCCTCTGCCCACCACAGCACCTGGGGCAGCCTCCGAGACCCCTCTCGTTGCCCCCCGCCACGCTGCGAGACTGGGGCCCCTTCCCCTCTGCTCTGCTTCCTTCTTGCCTCGCCTCTACCACAGCACGCAGGGCTCGGGGGGCTGCCTGCCCCCTCCCAAACATGGTGCTTGTGCTGGCACTGACACTGGTGCTGCTCTCCTCCCTCCCAGGTGCGTGCTGAAGATGGACCACCACTGCCGTATCCTTCTGCAGTACTAACCCATGGCACTTTCCCCGGGGAGCCGGCCCTGCTTCCCTCTTCTCTCCCTGCCCTACTCTGCTCCCGAGTCAGCCAGCACAGGGAAGGGTGCTGGGAGCTGGGCCCAGAAGAGCCACCCTGGGGTGGGTTTGGACCTACGGCCTGTCATGGTTACACACCTTTAACCCCAGAGGCAGCCTGGCTAAACAACTGCGTGGGACACTATAACCACCGCTACTTCTTCTCCTTCTGCCTGTTCATGACCATGGGCTGTATCTACTGCAGCATCAGTGGCTGGGAGATGTTCCGTGACGCCTACGCAGCCATCGAGGTGAGCAGGCAGGGCCCGGCCCTTGGCCTGCCATGCAGTGAGGCTGCCTGGGCTCCCCGGGCTGAGCTTGCAGAACAAGGCTGGGCCAAGCCTGGCCTTGTAGTGACTCTGCTTCCCCTCTCCCTCCTCCTGCGAGGCCCCCAGCTGCCCTGCTCCTGCGGGGGGGTGAGGGGGAAGGGGCCCTTCCTCTGAGACACGTAACTGGTGCCCTGTTTTCCATCCCCCTAGAGAATGAAACTGCTTGAGAAGGAGAGACTGCAGGTGGCTGCCAACCAGGTGGGACATCCCTGCCGCCCAGCTGCTCCGGGCAGTGTGGAGCAGAGCTGCCCTGCAGGCTGGGTCCTGTTGGGGCCCTGCTCTCAAGGTGCAGCCCCCAGCCAGAACCAGCCCCTGTGCTCGTCTTGTGTGCCAGAGCTGGGGCTGGCCGGGCAGCTCTGCTACAGGCACTGCCTCCAGCAACTTGGGGTCTGCTTCCCTGCGCGCCCAGCTTCCAGGGGCTTTAGCTGATGGCAGCTGCTTGGCATGTGCTGCTCAGGCCCTGCTCTCCTGGGGAAGCTGCAGCAGCGTGTACACATCTCACCCTGAGCATCAGCTGCGCTGTGGTGCAGCGTGCTGACCACGGCTGCTCCCTGCCCCCTTACCTCCAGCCCACCGCTGCTCACCCGTGTGCCAGCTCTCAGGTGTCTGTCTGTCTCGTGGCTGTCTTGGGCTGCCTCCCCATCACCCTGGCTGTTGCGTTAGTTCCAGCCATGGGCCTTTCTAGCCATCTGAGCTCTGCATCCATGAGGGCTGCAGCAGTTCCCCTGTCTGGCTTTGAGCTATAAAGCAGTTTGGGTAATCCTGTCCCCCTCTGGTCCTTTTTCAGACATACTACCAGACACCACCGCCCACCTTCTCCTTCCAGCAGCGAGCTTTCCACAAGAGCGTGGTGTACCTCTGGGTCCTGTGCAGGTAATGGGGCCCAGGGGTTGGGAGGGAGGGTGCTGGTGGGAGCAGCGTGCAGCCCCCTGCCCTGTGACATTGCTCACCCTCTACCTTCCTGGGGCTGGGCTGGCTCGCTCTAGCAGACATCCCTGCCCTTCTAGCTATTCGGCCACGGAGGAGGAGAGATTTTGGCTGTCCCAAGGGATTAGAAGAGCCCACCCACCTACGCAGCTGCGGGTGGGGGGAGGCAGCCTCAGTCCCCCAAAGCTGGGGCACCAGGGAAGGAACACCTGTGTGCAACCCGCTGTCCCTTGCTGTCCTCAGCTCGGTTGCGTTGGCCCTGGGTGCCCTCACGCTCTGGCACGCTGCCCTCATCACCCGTGGGGAAACCAGCATCGAGCGGCACATCAACAAGAAGGAGAGGCAGAGACTGCAGAAGAAGGGCAAGGTGAGCGCAGCCTGCGGAGCAGGGGGAGCTGGCCGTGGCAGAGCCAGACACGATGTGCATCTCCCTGGCCTGCAGGTCTTCAAGAACCCCTACAGTTATGGCAGCTGGGATAACTGGAAGGTGTTCCTGGGCGTGGATGTGCCAAGGTAAAGCCCGTGCTCGGGAAGGTGGCAGCTCAGCCGCGCGTGGGGGTGCTGGGACACTGGGGCTCTCCTTGGGCAGCTGGGGCAGCTGGACAGCAAGCATCCCATGCCGTGTGCTGCTCTGGGCTTGGAAAGGCATGGAGGACCTGGGCATCAGCTTCATTGTGGCTCCTCAGCCCTGCCTGGTGGCAAGCTCTGGCCTACCCAGCACCCCTTTGCCAAGAGAGCACTGGCCGAGGAGCTCAGCGGCACAGGCTCGTAACCCTCCCAGGCTGGGCAGAGCTGAGAAGCACCGAGACCTCAGCTTTTTGCTGCGGCCTCACTCCTCTCCCCACAGGCACTGGCTCACCCGTGTCCTGCTGCCCTCTCCTCACCTGCCCCACGGGACGGGCCTGAGCTGGGACCTGCCTCCCTGCGTGACCGAGCAGCGCGCGCCGCTCCTGGCCATCTGAGGCCCAGGTGCCGCAGACGTCCCTCCCTGCAGGCAGGGGAGCGCGCAGGGGACCCGCTTGGCCACCGCGACTCCCTTCGGCCCAAGTGCCCAGCGGGTGCTGGCACGGATCACTGACCAAAGCCAGAGCCACGGGAAACTGTTCGGACAGTGTCGTTGCCAGGACGCCTGCTCTCTTGGCTCCTTGGGGGCTGCAGGCAGCCCCGGGGGAAAGGCGGCAGAGCTGCTGCTCCCCGCTCCAGCTGAAGGTGCTGCTGCCCTCGCTTGCACAGGCGCAGCCCAGCTCGGCTCTCTGGCAGGGCTGGGTGCAGAGGATGGCACTCCTGCTCCCCCAGACACTCCCCAGAGCCTTTTTAAGACCATCCAATAAATTTTTTTTTTTTTTTTNTTTTTTTTTTTTTAAAGGAAGCCTGGCTTTTTCCCTGGTGGGGGGCACAGACTTCTGGGGGCAAGGGAGGATTGTCACCCCCATGATTCCCCAATGTGGAAGGAGGCATAAGGGCCTGTAGCCAGCAGCACCTTTAGCTACTTAACATATGGAAAGGCACTGGGATCCCAGCATGGGCCACATGGAGAGCCCCGCAGCGTTACCAAAACAGATGTATTTATTCCTCTGGCGCACAGGTTGCCACACACCATAGGCGTGTGCACTGGCCTGTCCTCTCCACCCACAGGCGGTGAGTCTGTCCGTCACTGTCCCTGGCTGCAGCAGAGGCTGGGCGAGCCACAAGGGGCGCAGCTCCTTCCCTCCGGCAGGTGCTGGGAAGAGGGCGGGGGTGCCAGGAAGGTGCCGCAGTGAGGGGTGCTGTCTGCCGGCCCCCGCGCTCCAGCCCCAGGGCAAGTACTGGGCTCCGAGAGTCCGTGGCATCAGTTGGATGGCTTGGTGGGTTAGCGGGGGCCCGGACAGATTGTCAGTCAGCACAGAGAGGGGATGCAGGGCGCTCACCTGCCCGGGCTCCCCAGCAGGAACCTGTGGGGACAGAGATGATGCAATCAGCCACGTCCCCACCATGCCAGTGCCCCAGCAGCTCCAGCCACATGCACTCACCATTCCCCCCGTGCTGCCACTGCCTCCTTCCGCACCAGCCTCTTCTTGTCATCCAAAGGCTTGGCTAGCGCCCGGATAACTCGGGCCTTGTACGGGAGCAGCTATAGGACAGAAAGGGCTCTCAGTGAGAGAGCTGGGTGCTAGCTGCGCCCTGGGAGAACGTTTGGGACCCTCTTGCCCCTCTCCATGCGGGAGCAGGCTGCTGCAGGAGCACTTACCACTATCGTGGGCAGGCTGGTAAGCGCATGGGCACAGCGCAGGGCGGCGATGCGGACAGCCTGGAACAGACAGATGGGTGAGAGCAGCAGAAGGAGCAGGGGTGGAGGAGAGGGGCATGGTGGGGAAGGAAGGGGCGCACGCACCATGGTGGGGCTGGAGGTGAGGCTGAGGAACTTGGTGACCAGTGTGTCGACGTGCAGGCTCATGATCTGGGGAGCTTCAAGCAGCAGTGGCTGGAGACAGCTCAGTGTGGAGAGCTGCACCACGCGGTCCGAGCAGGACAAAGCCTCAAGCAGAAGGGAAAGCAGCTGCAGGTGGGGAGGATACAGGAGACATGAGTAACTCCCAGCCGTGCACTCTGCGCTGCCACAGTCCCTGCTGCCAAGGCTGGCTCTCACCGTGGGCAACTCCGTCACCAGCACAGGCTTGGGGAGGTGGTTGAGCACATGGGACAGGCCCTTCAGGTAATTGGCCTTCACGTCTGTGGAGAGCAGAGATGGTTACAGGCCGCCAGGGAAGGAGGGGACGCCGGCTCAGGTCCCCTCGGTAAGGGGTCACGGGGTGGCCGCTCACCGGGGCCAGCCCCGTGGAAGCCCTGCACCAGCTTGGGGACGTTGTCGGTGAAGAAGCGCTGGCGGAACATGATGCGCACGTCGGCGTGGCAGCCCTTGTGCAGCACGTCTGGGGACTCGGCCATGAGCAGGGAGAAGCCGTCGGCCGCGGTGGGGCCCAGCTCTGCATCGCCCAGCAGGCCCAGCAGCTGCAAGGGAGAGAGCCCTGAGACAGGGCGCCCTGCTGCTGGGGGTTCCCAGCCGGCCGTGGGGGGAGTGGACGGGCTCCTCAGACACCACCCAGCCCCGCCGCTGCCTACCTTGTCCGTCAGGCGGGAGCTCAGGGGGTGGTAGCGCAGCACCAGGGCTTTGGTCACCTGTGCAGGCAGAGCAGCGTCAGTGCCAGGCCAGGCCCCCCCAGCTCTTCCCTCCCCCTCCTGCAGCCAGGGCAGGCCTTACCCAGAGCAGCAGGGTGAGCGCCTGCGTTCGGCGGGGCCCCTCTGCAAGGCCGGACTCCATCCTGTTCACTGCAAGCTGCAGGACCTCATCCAGCTGCTGCCCTGGGGACACAGAAGGGACAGGCTGAGCCGCTCCCCTGCCAGCAGTGGACAGAGACCCACAGCGTCCTGCCCAGCCCCCTTACCCGCTGGGTGCTTGTTCACCAGCCCCGCGAAGCACTGGGCAGCTGTAGTGGCCGTGAAGGGGCAGTTGCAGGAGCAGCTCAGTGCCAGCAGCTCCCGGAGCAGCCGTTCCTGCTGAGGAATTGCCACCTGGAAGAGACATGGAGCATGTTACAGCCCAGGGCTGCAGCTGCTCCCTTCTGCCTGTGGAGCTTGCTGTGGACCCAGGCAGGAGGGCGATCAGTCAGGGCCCCTTCTCCACCCTGCTTCCCATCAACTTACATTGCGGGGCAAGGAGCAGACGAAGGCCATAAGGAGGATGACCAGGCGTCTCTGTGCCTCCGAGCGCTCTCCATCCTATCGGGGAAGAACAGTGCCCATGTCGTCACGGTCCTTGCTGCCAGCCTGCGCTGACATCCTCATTCCCTGCCCCTGTTCCAGCACCCCAGCCCCAAGCACCCAACATACCTCGAAGGGCTGGAAGGAGCAGGGAAAACTGTTCTGGGGCAGGAAGGAGACCTCTCCATCCAGGAAGAGGGGCACCACATGAGACACACTCTGGGCAGCCAGCCTAGAAGAAAGGAGACATCGCAATGTGCTGCTCTGGGAGGGCCATCGGAGAGCTCCTGGGTGCCTCCCAGGAGGTGCAGGGTCTCCCTGCAGGGACAGCAGCCAGGGGTGCAGCCTGCCCCCTCCCCACAATGGAGCGCCCGGCATCCCGCCCCAGCATCACTCACTCAGGACTCAGGTGAGTGGTGGCAGCGCTGATGACTGGGACCATGGCAGCCAGCGCCTCTTCCTCCAGCAGTGCCTTGCCCAGCAGCGGGTGGGTGCTCTCTGCAGGCAGCAGGAGGAAACGGACAGGCTGGAGCCCACTGCCCAGAGGGAGGAGGCAGGCACAGCCCCCAGACCCACACCTGCCATGGGGCAGGGCTGCTCTGCCTCTGGCAGCGGGCAGCAGGGCCCACAGTGCCCGCGGCTGCCGGAGGGTGGCAGCAGCAGCGCTGGCTGCAGGACCAGGAACCCCAGAGAGTCCAGGGAACTGCTTGCTCTCCACTCTCCCCCTCCAGCCCCGCACCTACCCTGCATGGCAGCCTGCACAGCCATGGCCAGCAGGCAGGGCACCACCGTCTGGTGGTAGTACCAGCAGCCCTCCCCGTCCTGCTGGCACTGCAGGGCCACACGGTGCAGGCTCTGGCACACAGAGACCACGTCCTGGGTGTTCCCGGCCTCGCTCCCTGCAGGACACAGTCATCGTCACATCAAACAGCTGCAGCACCCATCCCGTTAATCTCCGGGCGATCCCGGTGCAATGCAGCCCTCCCTACTGCCCCTCCACTGGTGGGATTTACAGCCCAGCCCTGGGCTCCTCGCCCCACTGCCATCCCCACTCTCTCCCAGCCATCCCTGGTAATGGAGGCAGCTCCTGCCCAGACGTGCTCCATGGAGCTGCCTGTCGTGGGCTGCGTTACCTTTCTGCACCTTCTGGAGATGCTGCAGCAGGACAGGGACAGTCTCCCTCACGATGCTGGTGTGGATGGACACGGCTGCCAGGGCCTGCAGGCAGCGCTGCCGCAGGGAGCTGTGGTCGCAGGAGCTCTTCTCCTCCCGCTCTGAAGAGGAAACACACCTCAGAGGGGTGCTGGGGTGACCCCAGGCAGCCCTCACCCAAGGGCACTGAGGGCCCAGACCCTGCCAGGGTGAATGGGGTGATGCAGCACAGCAGAACTAGCAGAACTAGTGCCCAAGGCACTCTGCCTGCTCTGTGGCTGGGCAGCTGCTCACCGCAAGGGTAATCCTGGACACGCAGGCTGGTTGCCAGCACAAGGCACAGCCTTCCCTGCGCCAGCACCACAGTGAAATCCTGGTGCTGGGAATCCCCCAAGGAGAGCCAACCAACCTATACGATGTGGCACAACTCTGCTGCTTGGTAGGGGCCGAACGGGGATGGGACAGGCTTCACCCCAAAACCAGACATCACTCCCTTCCCAAGGCCACCAGTCCTACCTGACTGCAGCTCCTCTTCAAGCCTGGGTACCATGAGTCCAGAGAAAACCTTTGGGTAGATGGGGGCCAGAGATCCAGCTGCCTCCATTGCTGCTCCGCTGCCAGGGGTGAAGAGAGCGGGAGGAGTGATGCGAGCACTGCAAACCCTAGGCTGGTTGTACACCAGCTGCAAAGATCTGGGCCAGAAGATGCCTTCAGAAACCCATTTCTCAGCAATCTGCCTTTTTCACCCTACTGGCACCCTACTTTGACAGGCCCAGAGTTTCTGATTTCCAGCCCAGAAATCACCCGGTTTATCCCTTTGTTCTTACACCCACATGGTCTTTTAGGTCAGACAGTTCCTGCGCCTTCCCCCAGACTACAGCCCCTCTCTGCAGCAAATCCAGGCTTCGTTCCTCTCCCCAGAGCATGGGTGACTGCAGTGGTGCCAGCCTGCCCCTCACCTGCTCTGGGAATCCTCCTCATGCAGAGCGAGACGGATGAGGTGATCCACAACCAGCTCCAGGTCAGACGGAGACAGGAAGCCTGCAACAAGAGCCGTAGAGGAATCCTGCCCTCATCCAAAGCCAAAGGTGCTGGTGTTCTGGCCAGCACCCTTCCGCCTCATCCAGGCTAGCAGCAACACAGCAGTATGCCAAACACCAGAGATGCAAGATGCCCAGCACAAACAGGCAAGAGAGAGACCAAGAGTCCTTGGAGCTCATGGCTGGGGTAGGAAGTGCTGCCACTGCTCCTGTGCACCTACAGGCAGCAGGCAAGGACGTCCCAGCAGCCACATGGCACCATATCTCCCAGAACAGGGTGACACCTCCCTCTGCCTCCCCAAGGAAAACGAGGCACTAACCTTGCAGGGACCCAAGGACAGTCAATGCCCTGATCCCGACCAGCTGCAGCTGCACACTGGGATCTGTCAGTGCGGAGAACACCACAGAGCAAACTGGGGCTCGGAGCGATAGCAGAGTGCTCTCATCTGGAGAAAGAGGCACGGAGTCATTGCCTGTGTGTGGCTGTCACTGCACAGCAACCACCATGGCACCTGACAGACCTTTTCTGGGGCCCTACCAGTCAACACCCAACCATGCAGGGTCCCTGGGACGTGGCAGGGGGCTGCACGTGCAGCCGCCCAGGTCAGTGAGCTTTCCTTCTCTGTCAGTATACGGGAAGGTGAGGTCAGAGCCAGCAGCCCCCTGGGACACAGGTGCCTCCAGAGGGATCAGCCAGCCTCACCTTCTTCCACATGTCCCCACTTCTGCTGCAGCTCCAGGAAGCCCAGCAGCATTTCCAAGATTGTCCTCCTCTGGCTGCTCTGCAGGGACACAGAGGCGTAACCCAAATCACTGTCACTGCTGGGACACAGCTACCCCTCAGCCCGGCACTGCGAGGCCAGAGGGTGCCTGCAGGGTGCCCACCCGCAGCCAGGGAAGGACACCCACTTTGACACCCTGCTCCCACCATGCCCTTCAGAGCCAGCGGGTGCACTCAGCCCTGCCGCCTGTGACCGCAGAGCCTGGGGTGCCCCTCACCTGCGGGTGCTTGGTGTACTGCTCCAGCAGCAGGGGCAGGACACTGCGGGTGACGCGGTGGTAGGCGCGGAGGGAGGCACCCGCTGCTGCCTGCAGGAGTTTGGCACTTGGCCACACAAGCTTCATGTCGGGCTCGCACAGATGGTGCCTGCAATCTGAGATAGGTTGGGCGTCAGCTGCACCGGCAGAGCTCCTCTGCCTCGCGTGTGGGGATGCAGCCGATATCCGGGCTGGGACGTGCTGTCAGGGCGCAGCTCTGAGCTGCCACACAGCCTCCCTAAGAGAGCTGCTTCGCCCAGTTCCAAGCACACAGCACAGCCCTGGACGCCCCAGTCCTAGCAGAGAGGAAAGCAACTCAGTCCAATAGGCACTTCCTACTGTGCCCCCTTCTCCTCCCTTCCTGCAGCCAATTCCCTTGGGAGAAACCAGCGGTGGCTGTGAGAGCTAGAAAGAGAAGAAAGAGGCTTCAGAGAGAACAGGAGGGCAGATCTCTAGCTAGGAAGATGCTTGCAGGCCTGGCTGCTCGTGGCAGGCTAGGTCTCTCTGCTAGCTACCTTGCAGGATGCTGCTGAGAAAAGAATCCAGCAGGTCCTCAGTGTCAGAGCTGAGCACGGAGCGGGAGAGGCAGGCAGAGAGGGCATGCAGCGCGGTCAGACATTCCGCCTCAACCTTCTCGCTTGCTGTCTGGAACACCTGCAAGAGAGGCCGTAGGATGAGCTAAGCTCTGTGCTGACCCCAGCCACAGGCTTCATGCTCCCAACGTGGGCGGCTGAAGGGCTCAGGCTCCCCCCGCCTCACTTCCCACGTGCTTTGAACATGCAGTGTGGCACATCCAAGCCCCAGGGACATGCTGATAGGGCTGTCCTGTCCCCCCACTTTCCAGCTGGGGGCTGTCCAAGGTGGGGGCTGCTGGGAGATATGGGATCTGCCTGGTCTGGCTGTGAACTCCTGCTCAGCAGGAGCCCAGCTGTGGTAGTGCATTTCTAAGGGGCCCTGTGGTACTCACCTCCCTGCGCAGGGATGACCAGAGGCTGGGGAGGAATTCCTGCAGCTCCTTCTGCCCGTAGATGGCACAGCAAGCAGACTGCAAGAGGAAGCCAGGAGACAGCATTAGAGAGAAGCCAGTACCGGGAGGACACAGAGCAGGGACACTGCCTATCCTGGCAGGCTCATACTGAACTGCATGAACCACTCAAGGGATAGAAAAAGAGGAAAGAGCGATGCGGGCTAAACTAGGACCCTGGAAATTGTGACTCTATAAGGGAGAGGCTCTGACTGGCAGGGAGACAGGCTCAGAGGTGGCTGGCTGCTGCTGCCACAGGCCAACCTTCGGCTGAAGGGAGTAGGGGATCCCTCCTTACCAGAGTCTGCAGGGAGTCAAGCTTGGCACTTTGCAGGTCTGAGTCCATTTTCTCAATGAGCAGAGGGAGCAGGAACTGCAGAGAGAGGCACTTAGGCTCAGCCCACCTTTGCACCACCTTGTCCATGGCGCTGCAGGGCTGCAAGCTCAGCCTCTGTCAGGAGAGCAGAGGTGGAGGGATATCTGCAACAGGCAGCCCCTTCCCAGGGTATCAGCATCAGCACCCACCCCATGCCCAGCCCCAGCAGGAGACAGGGCTGCCCTAGTGCAGGCTCCCGGTCCCAGTTATTCCCGTCCCATGGAGCCACAGCAGGAGCTGCAGTGCTATGAAATGCAGGAACATGCAGGAAATGTGCTCAGAACAGTGGGGTGCTCAAGAACCCCCTAGGAGCTTCCTACCTCAGCAAATCGGGGTGTGGAGGCCAGTACGGCCCGAAGGCTCAGGATCAGGTCTTCTCTCTGGATGCCGTGAGGGTCATTGGGGGGCTGGAAGGGAAGCACAGAGAGCAGGTCAGGAAGCCTTCCAACCCAGCCATCAGCCAAAGCTGCATCATCTCATCCCCAGCAAGGCAGCAACAATGCCAGTCATCACAGTCAGCTCGGCACCAGTCTGTCAGCCTGGCTACCACAGCTTGCAGTTCAACACTGCCCAGCCAAGACTCTTGCCCACCCTCTCCTCCCATTCCCTGGAGGGGACATGACCCCCTGAGAAAACACCAGAAGGAACAGATAGTGGCACAGGGCAGACTCACTCACTGGAGTAAAATCAATGGGGAAGTAGCAGGACGTCACTTCAAACAGCTCCTCCACAAAGGGACCTGCAGGGAGAGGAGAGAGGGAGTGAGCAGAGATGCTGGGCAAAAGCATGTCAGGGACAACCTCAGCCCTGGTCAGACCCAAGGGTCATCCCTCCAACAGCTCAAAGGAAAGTGACATGTTCCCCCATCAGCTCTGCACAGCAGGCACATCTCACCCAGGGCGTAGTTCCTGATAATGAGATCATGCACGATCTGGAAGGCCACCAGCAGGTTGCGGGGATCCTTCTCACCGTCCATCACTTGGATAAAGCCGAAGGTGAAGTCGGCACCCAGGCCCTTCAGCTCTGCAGAAAGAAGAAGCGTGAGCAACATGGCATGAAAAGAGCCCAGCTCCTCTTGTCCCACAGCCCTTCCAGCTCTCCCCAGGCAGAGCCACAGAGCCCTCGGAGAAAGCAAAAGCAAGCCATTTTCCCAGCCTGGACCACCCCAGAATGGTTCTGGCATCTGCCCCCTCACCTTCCTCCCTGGTGCCCATGAAGTTGGTGATGATGCTGTAGACTGTGTGGCGGTCCAGCTGCAGCAGGGACTGGAGGGAGGAGCAGAGCAATCAAAACAAGCCTCTGCACATGACAGCACTGCTACCCGCCACCCAAGGGCAGCGCATTCCCTTGAGAAGAAGGCAGGACCCCCAGCAGCTCAGCTGCTGCTTCCTGGCACGCAGATCCCATTTACCACATGCAAAGTGCGCACATGCCTGCGCAATGGCACCTGAACACGACTGTGTCCATCACTGCTTGAACGCACCATCACAGTCACACCAGGGACACACATACTGCCCGAGGCCCTGCCAGCATCAACAACCTTATATTGGAGGAGAATTTGGGGGCTGGGTGCATTTAAACACAGCCTGGAGAACAGCGCAAAGGAAATAACTCCCTCAGGGCTGAGAGAAGAGAGGACAAGGACCAAACAGGCTCCTCAGCTGTTGTCTGCCTCTTGCTCTGCAGTGAGACATGCTGCCTCTAAGCTCCACTGGAGCGCTCCACTGCTGCTGAAGGATGTGCTACGCTGCACTGCTACTGAATGCACTCAGTCCTCAGGGCAGGCAGGCCATCCCCAGCCACCCGGAGAGCTGGGACAGGAGGATGGGAAATCACATTGCTCACCTGCACATGTACCTCCTGGAAGATAGCTTTGAGCACAGAAACTGCTAGCCCCGGGGACAGCACCTCACACATGCTCTAGGGACAGGAAGAGAGAAAAGCAAGAAGAGAAAACCATGATGGCAGACATAAAACAGAGCTCCTGCTTCTGTACAGCAGCCACCTGCAGGATCCTCTCCCTACCCCGGGGAAAGCTCACCACCCCCACAGGATGGCACAGGACAGGATACCTATCACCTACACTGCTCCACGGGATGGCCAGGCAATCCTTGCCCCAATACCAGCATGGGGCAGAAAATCAAGGCAGTCTCCTCTCTCCTGCCCCTCTGCAAGGAGCACAGCAGGAACACTGAGGAGACAGGGCAATGCCACCAGGCAGGAGCAGACAGCCCAACCGAGCCCTACTTGACGTGCTGCTCCAACCTGTACCCAGGTGTTGCACCTGCTCAGCACCAGCACACATCCCAGAGCCGCGGGCTGGGAGGCACAAGCTCACCAGCGCTCGGAGTCCCTGGAGTACCGGGGGGATCACGAGGTGATGATCTTGCAGCCGACTCTCATAGAACAGGACCAGATGCAGCACTGTCAGAAACAGACACCAACATGCATTAGTCCCAGGAAACGCAGCTGCTGGGCACCGGCCCCAGCTCTGCCAACAGCAGTTGCCAGATGAACAGCAACCATATCTTGCACTGGTGAATGGGATTAACTGCCACTTTTGGGTGCACCCACCTGGCTCCAACACCTTCACCCTCCCCCTGTGAGCAACCCACATCTGACTGCAGTGGGGAAGGACCCACCTCTGTCGCTGCAGAGGTGCTGAAGCTACCCAAGAGGCATTTGCCCTGGCCTGTCCAGACACGTGGGTGCAGACACCAGCAGTGAAGCGGCAGACACCTGCTCAGCCGAGGCTGGAGGTTGTCGTGGGGTGGGGCGCAGAGCTGGAGCAGGAGATCCAGCTTCCCCATGCTGGCTCCACAACACGTTCCCGGTCCCTGAGTCACAGCCACGGGCGCCTGCAACACCCGCCCTGGGGAGTGGCAGCAGGAAACAGACTGGAAGAGCCGGCTAGCAGCATCCTGCGCCCACAGCTGCTGCAGAAACTCACCCCCCCAGGAGGCAGCCTGACGCAGCGCGCTTGAGAAATTAACTGCGTGACGAGAGACAGGAAGGGAGACGGGGCCAGCTAGGGGTGTCACAGCAGCTGCCTGTGCCCTCCCGGGAAGGTGGCTCTGCCCACCCTCCTCCAGAGCTCCTGGTGACTTGGCTCTAACCCAGCTTGCTCCCTTCGCCCAGCTGCCCTGACTCTGCCAGGCCTCCCCACTGAACCTCCCCACCCGCAGCTGTCCCTCTGGAGCACCCAGTCACCATATCACAGTTATCACACCTGACCCCAGTTACACCAGTAGCTAGTCTGTCTGTACTCTCTCTGCACAGCTGCTCTTGGCCCTGCCTGGCCCCAGTCTGAAACTTACAGAGAGCCTAACACCAAGGACTAAGCACCTTTTACTTCCATCCTTCCCATCCTCCACCTCACTTACTACCTGGGCCCCCCAGCCTTGCCAGCCTGCTGGCACAGGTTCAGCTACCCATCAGCAAGGCCCCCAGTCCAAGTCAAAGTCTGGCAGCACTTCCTGACTTCCCCTGCTGCCAGCCAGGTGCTATGGAGCATTTAACACAGCCAAACCTTCTCCTTGCCTCCTTGAATAGGGCATCTTCCTCTCCCCACTCCACTCTCACCCTTATGCTGATCTCCCCTCCTCCCCCGGCCCAAGGATTCCCCCACAGTTAACCTGGGCAGGCAGCAGGGCTGCGGCATGACTTGCTTTGTGAAGGACGGGTTTCCTGTACTGAATCACCACCACACGATTTTGACATGCAGATGTGTCCCCAAGGCGTCCCACGTGGCGTTGAGCACGCCTGGGTGTGCAACACCCACACACTGCCGGGGGCACCAGCTGCAGCGCCAGGGCTTTGGTGTGTTCAGGGAGTGACCCGAATTGCGTGGTGAGGTTGGCAAAAAGGCTGCAGCGTGAGGCCCTGTGCCCTCCTTGGACTTTGACTCTTGAGAGACACATACAAAGTTGTCACGGTGCTAAATCAATCCCTTTGCCAACTGCAGGACAGACACTTGAGTGGCACAGGCTTTGCCCCTAACCTACCAGCAGCCGCTCAGGGGCCCAGAGCAGTCCTTACCTTCCTTCTCCTGGAGCAGGGAGTAACACTGGAGCAGGACTTGTGACAGCAGCTGGATGCCTCGCCCTCGCGACCGAGGATCTGTGTTCTCCAGGCAAGACCTAGCCCAAGTGGGGAGAAAGCTCAAGAGGCCTGTTGTGAGCAGGGACGCCCAAGCAGGAAGCACATCTTGAGCAGACACATTATGAAAACAAAGAGGTGTCGCTCTCTGGGCAGGGGTTGGTGGCCCAGTCCTGCCTGACTTGCTGGGAGGGTGGGAGCAGACTCCTCTTCCCCTAACTACGCTGCCTACATGCTTCCGGACCCAGAGCCACAAAGCAATAAATCCAAGTTCTCAAGTCAGACCAAAGAAATTGCTCTCGCACCATGCTCTGCACCTGAAACTCAGGTTCCCAGGATCACAAGGGCTGAAAAAGTGCAAAGCCTCTTACTACGAGGCTAAGCCAGCCACCAGCTTGGGAGAAATGAGCCTCCCCAAGTCCCAGGCCATGACAGTTCAGAGACAGAAGCAAGAGCTGAGTGCCAGCCAACTCATGACATGGTGATGCGCAGCTGTGTGCTCAGACAGCTCCTGCTGGGGACAGTCCCAACTGAGAAGCGCCCTGTGGCTGGCTGCCTGCCACACCACCTCTCCTCAGTCCTGGGAGAGCATCAAGAGCTGCTCTGGCCTTGCTCTTTCCCAAACAGCTCCCAAGTCCTGGGAGGACAAAGCACTGCTCCGGCCCCATGCTGTGAGCGGACAATGTCTTTGCAGGCCTGTGTGCTGTGGCGTGTCTACCAGCGCTGAAACTAGCTCATCCTGGATGAGCACGCACACTGCTCCTCCTCACTGTCCCTCCTTGCGGGAATCTCCCCTGCAAGGCCCTTACACGATGTATAACATGCATAACTCTTTTCTTACCCCAGAGCTTCCACGAGCTGCAGCACAGTCCAGCTTCCATCTTTCACCCCTGGAGAAAGGAGGTAAAGAGAGTGAACCGAAGAGACTCCCAGACCGTCAGTCAGGCAAAGTGCTGGAGACAGATGCTGGGAAAGGCCCTGGCACTGCAATGGGAAAGGCTGGTGGGGTGCCAGCACCTTGCTAAGCACCGAAGGAGCCACGTGCACTCAGCTGGTGGAGCTGCCTCCAGCCCTGCCTGGAACACGTCTGGGATCGAGAGCTGCCTCGACTGGATCAGAGCTGAGAGCAGGCAGCAAGGTGTGAACTGGCCTGCACTTTGCCTCTACCCTCTCCACGCAGCTTGGCTGCATCCGTGACCAATGCATGGCTCCTGAGAGAAGCAGCCTTGCTGTGCTCCACTTCACTGAGATGGCAAAAAATGCTTCTCTAATGTGAACAAGCCAGGAGGAGACAGAGGGCAGCTCCCCAGGTGCTTCCTGAGGAAGAACTGGCTGAGCAAAGAGCCCAGGCACTAGCAGTCACCCAGCTTCCCACATTGGCTCCACCACCTCCACGCTATGCTGAGTAAGACCTGCACAAACTCCCTCCAAGATGGAGGGCACGGAGAAAGGCAGCTTTGTGGTCAGAGGAAGATGAAGCACTGGGACTCTGCCACTCTACTCTGCTCTGGTGAGACCTCACGTGGAGTACTGCGTCCAGCTCTGGAGCCCCCAGAACAAGAAGGGCATAGAACTGTTGGAGTGGGCCCAGAAGAGGGCCACAAAAATGATCCGAGGGCTGGAGCACCTCTCCTATGAGGACAGGCCGAGAGACTTGGGGTTGTTCAGCCTGGAGAAGAGAAGGCTGCGGGGAGACCTTCTTGTGGCCTTTCAGTACTTAAAGGGGGCCTACAGGAAAGATGGGGACGATCTTTTTAGCAAGGCCTGTTGTGACAGGAGAAGGAGTAATGGTTTTAAACTACAGGAGGGTAGATTTAGGCTGGATATAAGGAAGAAATTTTTTACAATGAGGGTGGTGAAACACTGGAACGGTTGCCCATAGAGGTAGTGGAGGCCCCATCCCTAGAAACATTCCAGGTCAGGTTGCACAGGGCTCTGAGCAACCTGATCTAGTTAAAGCTGTCCTTGCTCGCTGCAGGGGGGCTGGGCTAGATGACCTCTAAAGGTCCCTTCCAACCCAAAGCATTCTGTGATTCTATGACTCCTGGAGACCATTTCCATCTCTGACTCAGATACCCTGCCAGGTTGCCTCACTCACCTCCTGCCTCAATATTCTTGCAACTCAACTGGAGAAGAGTCACTTCTCAGGAGGCTTTGGTAAGGACCTGCTGCATCCTACAAAAGCCTTGGCAGAAGGGCAGGTTCTCCACTCCCTGCACCCACTGCCAACGTGACACATTCCCAGTAGGAAAGCTCTGTGTGTGTCCTGTGGTCAGACATGGGATGGGAGGCAAGGGACTGCCTTACCTTCAGCCCTCTGTAGCTCAGGTGGCAAGGGACACTGCTGGGAAACAAGCAGCACACCTCATTCTCCACCTGGACAAAACAGCTTTCCTCCACAAAAAAAAAAAAAAAAAAAAAGCTCCTTCCAGTCACCAAGCCTCACTGTCTTTGTCCAGGAGCACTTCTGGTCACTCTGGAGGGCCCTGTTCATCCCTCTGCCCTGATGAAATCTTGCCCACATAACTGACGGGGCACCCACCCCCTCAGAGGCCTACAGGGTTTCATTTGGGGCTTTCCCAGGCCTTGTCTCAGCTAGCGTCTCCTGCTGTTGCAGGCATTTACTGGCTCTTCCTAAGCAGTTAATTCCAGTATTAAGTCATGGTGTTCATCGAGGCGGGGGGTGGTCTCTGGGGATGGGAGAAGGGATGACAGTGTTTTTTGACAGCAGCCCCAGCTCCAGAGGTAGAGCTTCCAGTCCTGCTTGGCACAGCAGGGAGAGGGAGCCTGGACTGAGGGACCGAACAGCTAACGGGAGCTGCGAGGAAGAAGAGGATCCCAGCAGGTCACAGAGTCAACAGGCACAGACTGATCAGGGGGTGCCTTGAGTGACAGCCATAAGGTGCTGGCAAAATTTCTTGCAGAAGAACAACAGTGCAACAGCAAGAGGGTGCTGTGCACCGGCACAAAGAGTGGGCTGCTGGCAAAGCTCACGCGGCTCCTTCTCACCCAGCATCTCAACGTCCTGCTCTGCAAGCTCAGGAAAAGCCCTCGTGGCTCTGAACCACCACGGAGAAGGCCCGAGACAAACACCGTCTCCACAGCCAAGCGATCTGCCTCTCTGCGTTTTCAGAGACCGAAAGCAGCATCTACACAAAGCTGCTGGTTTCCTAACCAACAGGAAAGAGCTGAAGTGTAGTGATCAAACCAGTCAGCTACTGGTGCTCCCCACAGTTAGTAGCCCCTTCGCTCGGCTACAGCGAGAGAACTCGCTCCGTTCTCAGGGCCCTGGGGGTGCGACCAGCTTTGCCTCACGTGGAGTGACCACGGCAGCCCCCACAGTGTGACCTGCCAGCGCTGCCTCCTGCTTGCAGGCAGAGCCATGCAGGCCGCACAGCTATAATTGGACCTGCTTCATCAGCACGGCAGGCACAGTGGCGAGCCGGTGAAACCTCTGTCTCCACATCTGGCAGCAGCAAGTTCCCAAGGTTAATTACGCACCTTGAATCCCAGCACTCCCTTTACCAGGAGAGACTACCTTCCTATTCTGGTGTTCCTGTAGTCTGAGAGGCTAAGAAGCAGCAAGCCATTTACCCTTTGCTGCATTATTACTCGGAATCAATCCGCTCCCTTTCCTGACACCTCTTCCCCCCTTTCACGCAGTGTCCTTCTAGACATTAATCACTTCTGCACACTCTCCATTCACCTCCCCCACACCCTCAAAACGTGAGCACAGCAGTCACAGGGAGCGTGCGATGGATTTCTGTAACAGCAGTATCCTTCTCTCCTCATCTTTTAATAAAAACGAGTTCAACCTCCTTCTGCCACCCACTGACCTGTGCAGCCTGAGCTGCCTGTGACAGCACCAAGGCCTTTCTTCCACTTGCCAAGTTACACTCAATTTAGTACTTAGCAACACATGGGAGAAGCTCAACGCGTTTCTTCCAACAATTGCACAACAGCCACAAGGTTAGAAAAAACCTCCCCTTTCGCTCAGGGATACGTGATGCAATTTAATACTTTCTGATGTGTGACTCTATACGAGGTCAGAGGGGCCAAAGGACACTTGTCGGCTCCCTTGCTTGTCAAGGTAGGTTTGTCACAAGTGCGATACGGCTGAGGAGAAGGGGGGG
>VZTL01075987.1:156328-166352 GCA_013400535.1 Scopus umbretta
GACCCAGGAACGGGGGCGGGGGGCGCGTGAGGGGGGGGGGGGGGGGGTGGGGGGGGGGCCAGAGGGTGGCTGGGCACAGAGAAGGCAAATGGGGCACGTGTGTCCCCCCCAGGGCCAGGAGCGGGTGCGAAAGAGCTCAGTGGACCTGCGGCGGGAGATCATCGACGTGGGGAGCATCCAGCACCTCATCGAGCTCCGCAAGCTGCGCCGGCAGCGCCGGGAGGAGCGGGCAGCCACCCCTGAGCCACCCCCACCACCTGAGCCCCTGGAGATCGTATGTTGTGGGGGTCCTGGGGTATGGGAGGGGGACTGCTGGCACAGGGGCTGGAGCCCCCATGGGCCAGCTGCTGGGTTACCCTGCCAGCTGGGGACCTCCCCAGGGAAGCAGGGCAGGGGACCCCTGTGTTGTCCCCTCTCCTCTGCCCCTGCAATGCCCCAGCCCTGAGCCCGTCCCACCACCAGGACGGTCCTGTGGAGCCAGAGACCTTCTTGCGAGCCGCCGTCCAGGGCAAGATGCGTGTCATTGAGAAGTTTCTGGCAGACGGTGGCTCCCCCGACACAAGTGACGAGGTAGCGTCCCCCACAGCTGCTGGCTGCCCCTCACCTGCGCTCTGCCCCCATGCCCTACCATGCCCACTGGCAGGGGCTGGGATCCCTGGGACAGGTCTGGGGGTATGGCCAGGCTGGGCTCGGGGGGGATGTATCTGTCCGCCAATACGATCCCTCGTCCCCCCCAGTTCCACCGCACAGCCCTGCACCGCTCCTCGCTGGAGGGACACACGGACATCCTGCAGAAGCTGCTAGACAGTGGGGCCACCGTCGACTTCAGGGACCGGGTGAGGACAAATCCTGCCCCTGGCTTCATGCTGGTCTGAGCCTCCAGGCATGGCGCAGCCGGAGCAACAGCCGGGTGGGGGTCCCCGCAGCGGGGCAGTGCTGTCCCCACTGCCAAGGTGGCCACAGGCAGGGTTCTGCCAGCTCAGCCTGGGCACAGGGACTGCCTGGGGTGGGGGATGGACACGGGGTGGGGTGTCACCCACCGTGACGCATCTCTGTGTGCCCAGCTGGACTGCACCGCTGTGCACTGGGCCTGCCGGGGTGGGCACCTGGATGCCGTCAAGCTGCTGCAGGACCATGGCGCAGACCTCAACCTGAAGGACAAGGTGTGCAGAGCAGGGCCCAGGGGCGTGGGGCTGTTCCAGGGGCATGGGCATGCCCCGGGGGACCAGGGCTGGCCCTGTGTTGGGTTAGCTGGGGTGATCCCCTCTGGTGTCCATCTCTTCCCCCTTCAAGCTGCTCAGCACCCCGCTCCACGTGGCCACCCGGACTGGGCACCCCGACATCGTGGAGCACCTCATCCACTGCGGGGTGGACATCAACTCACCAGACAGGGTGAGTGCTGCAGCTGCGCAGCCAGCACTGGGCGGGGGGATAACACCGATCCCCCTTCCCTTGGCTGACCCCTCTGGGGTCTCCCAGCACCTGCAGCGGGGCATGTCCGGACACACACTCATCCCCACCCTGGGGTGCTGGCAGCCACATCCAGGGCTAGGTCAGGTACTGTCCCCCTTGTCCTCGTGGGGATGTGGGTGTGCAGGGAGCTAGGGAGCAGTGCCAGGGACAGGCAGGGCATCCCTGTCCCCAGAGCTGAGCCATGATCCGCAGTCAGGCTGCATCTCTCACAGGAAGGCGACACGGCGCTGCATGATGCTGCACGGCTCAGCCGCTACAAGATCATCAAAATGCTGATCCTTCATGGGGCCGACATGATGGCCAAGAACCAGGTGAGCAGGGGGACCAGCACCACGGCCATTTGCTGCCCCACCATGTTGCGCCACCCCAGCCCCAGCCTCTCTCTGCCCACTCTTGCAGGCTGGCAAGACCCCGACAGACCTGGTGCAGCAGTGGCAGGTGGACACGCGCCAGGCACTGGAGACCAAGGGGCAGGCACAGGGGGAGATGGAGGTCCCCGCGTGATGGTGCCAGGCAGAGACCAGGGACTGGGCTTGGCTCCACGGAGCAGGATCCAGCCGAGACATGTCTGTGTCAATAAAAGCAGCAAAGAGCAGTGTTTGGCTCCAGGGCGCTGTGGGACTGGGCAGACTGCACTGGGGTTGGTCGGGCTGGGGAAGCTGGGTTATCTGGGGAGCTGGGTTATCCAGCAGCATGGACGTGCCCTGCCTCCTAGCACAGGGACTCAAGTGCTAGTGACACCATGGGACCAGGACACAAGGGGTTCAAGGGCAGGACTCCTCACTGTGGGATGCCCTGATTGCTCGCGGTGCTTCAATGTCCCACCTGGGCAAGCTGAGGAAGGAAAACTACATCGAGGGCAGCTCAGCCCAGGTCCACACTGTGCTGGAGGCTGGGGTTGTGCTGGGGAGCAGTAGTCATACCCGTGCCGTGGGGCTGGATGGCTGCTTGTTCTCCTGCCTTCCCCACTGGAACCATCCTCAGGGGGACACAGTGGCCCCTTTGCAGGCCAAGTCACTTCCGCTGAGTGCAGTGCTCACTGCTCCCTACCCAGAAACGCTGCCACTCACCCATTTGCAGGAGACCCTACACCAACATCCAGAGCAGGTGAACCCTACCCACAGCCCTGCGACTCCCTGCAATGCCTGGTCCCTCCCTGGGCCCGCAGCCCAGCCCCATAGGTGGCAAAGGGATGGCTGCCAAGCTGGCAAGTGGAATGGAAAGTGCAGCTGGGGTGGCCAGGGCTCACCCGGAGGGGTGCTGAGCTCCTGTGGCTGGCTCCTGGAGGGGAGGAGAGCATCCTGAGCTCGCTCAGTACCACCCCCAACGTTGTCCGCCCAGCCGGGTCGTGGGTCCCTCACGTGCCCCGTCAAACATTAACAGCCCCTTGGACAGGCAGGTGGCACGGCCGGCAGGAGCACCCAGCCACCATGGCGCTCAGCACCCGCCTCACCTCACCCCTACGGCCTGCCCTGGGAGCTCTGCACTGGGCAGCCCCCAGGCAGCGCCGGGGGCTCAGTGCCCCCCTGAGACCGGGGCATACACTCGACCTTGGGGGCATCTTCCCACCCCTCGCCACCCCCTTCTCACCCACGCAGGAGGTGGACTACACCCAGCTGGAGGGGAACCTGTGCCGCTATGCCAGCATCCCCTTCCGAGGTAAGTGCTGCCTGCTGTCCCTCTTTGTGCAGGCTCCTGCCAGATCCATGGCCACTGCAGGGGCTGTGTGGCAGTGTGCAGGCAGCCTGCCGGCATCCCAAGGGTGCTCAGCCTCCAGCCGGACTTTGCTCCAGGGCTGGCAACCCCTTGGGTGACCCACCTGAACCCTTTGCACAGCAAGTACCTAGGCAGCCCAGGCACATGCATGTGTCCTTGCACACCCCTGCCACACTCGGGTTCATACTTGCCTGCACACTCCACGTGTGCAAGCTTGCACACATCCTCCACACCCAGCTGCAGGCTTGCATCTACCCTCTGCACAGCCATGCACACTCACACAGATTCACGGGGTGGGGACAGGAGAGGGCACACTGTGGGCTACAGAGCCATCTGGGTTCTCAGGGGCAAGGAAGTGAGAGAGGGTGGTGGGGACACCCAACCCTCCTGGCACCCTGGAGCCCCGGATGCTGTGGCAGAGCCTGGCAGCACTGGGCTGGAGCTGGCCTGCCTGTGCCCGTGGTGCTGGCAGGGTCCCAAGGAAGGGGTCTGTGTGCCCCAGCCAGGGACAAGGTGGTACAGCCTGGCTGCGGGCACCAACATATGCCTTGCTGGCTGTGCTGCGTGGGGTGGTTTCTGGGGATGGAGGCGGGCAGGCAGTGTGATCAGCCCACAGGCTGCATGCATGGCACACACAAGGGCGCTCAGCGCAGTGCAGGTGGGCACTGCCATCTGGGGGGCACATACCCACCTGTGCCCTTTTTGGGGGAGTCCAGGGCTTTGCAGGGCACCTGCAAGAGACTCCTGGCCCAAGTGGGCTGCTGGATGAGGGCATTGGGCTGCTCCAGGTGCTGGGTGCTCACCTGAGAGTGGGCTGTGGAGAGGGCAGGAACAGCCACCCCATGGGCACCCTGCTCCTGTGCCCAAGCCCTGCCCTCCCCACACTTGCATTTTAGGGCTGGTGGTGCTGGGCTCCAATGGGGAGTACCCCTACCTGGCACCACGCGAGCGGCTGGAGGTGGTGAGTTGCGTGCGCCGGGCTCTGCCCAAGGACCGCCTGCTGCTGGCCGGCTCGGGCTGTGAATGTGAGTGCCTGCATGGGCAGCACCCCGGGGCCATGTGTCCCCCCTGGGCACCCCTCACTCCTCTGCCTCCTCCCCAGCCACCCAGGCTACCATCAAGCTGACAGTCAGCATGGCAGATGCAGGGGCTGACGTGGCACTGGTTGTGACACCCTGCTACTACCGGGGGGCCATGACCAGCACTGCCCTGGTCCAGCACTACACAGAGGTGAGCCATGCCCGGTGCCCAGCAGCAGCCCTTGCCGGGCAGCGGGATGAGGAGCGCATCCTGCACATCTCCAACCCACCCCAGCTGCTGAGCTCTGCCTGGCTGCCTGCAGGTTGCCGACGCATCCCCCATCCCTGTGGTGCTCTACAGTGTCCCTGCCAACACCGGCCTGGACCTGCCCCTGGAGGCTGTCTTTGCCCTGGCTCAGCACCCCAACATCCTCGGGATCAAGGACAGCGGTGGGGACGTGAGTGGGGCAGGGCTTTCCCGAGGCTGGCTGCCACCAAACCTGGCCCCAAGCTGGGAATGGGGAGCTGGGACTCACAGCCCTTCCTTGGACCCCGGGGGTGCTGGCAGGGAGCCCTGTGACAGGGGGATGGAGTGATGTCTGCCCCAGGGCACAGCATGTCTCTCCCCAGATTACCCGCATTGGACTGATGGTCCACAAGACACGGCAGGAGGATTTCCAGGTGCTGGCGGGATCAGCCGGCTTCCTGCTGGCGAGCTACGCCCTGGGTAGGTGCTGCTGTCCTCGAGGTGCTGCCCTGGGGGCACTGACAGCGACTGGCAGCCGGGCAAGGGGAGGCAGGCGAGGGGTGGCGGTGCCCAGGAGGTGCTGGTTGGGCACGGCGTGCCAAGCCGGCTGCCAACATGCCGTGGTGTCCCCAGGTGCCTCTGGGGGCGTCTGCGCCCTCGCCAATGTCCTGGGGGCCCCGGTGTGCAAGCTGGACCGCCTGTGCCGCGAGGGCCGCTGGCAGGAGGCCCGTGACCTGCAGCACCGGCTCATCGAGCCCAACACAGCGGTGAGCAGGCAGCGCACCCCGAGACGCTGAGGGGAGGGGGTGCTGGACCGTGGCAGAGCCAGGGGGTGGCAAAGGATGGCGGTCCCTGAGGCTGCAGGGGGTGAAGCGGTGGTCCACGGGGGACGGGACGGCACAGCACCTGGCCAGCGAGCAGAGCCAAGCCGGAGTTGGCAGGTGGGAAATGCCAGCCCTGCTGTGCCAGGAACAGCGTGTCCGCTGGCAGCAGGCACCTGCCTGAGCCCCCGCGGGAGCCTTGCCAGCTATTTATAGGCAGTGATGGGGGGAAGAGCTGCTCCTCCCCAGGCTCCCCACCCCACTGCGGGTGGACTGTGTCTGCCACAAAGAGCCCGCCATGCCGCAGGGATGCTTCCCTGCGTGGCCATGCTCTGCGCCCCTGCCCCATGGTGGGCACTTCATGGAGGGGCTGCAGCCATCCTGCACCTTGCCCAGCCTTGCAGCCCCACATGGGGGAGAGCAGGAGTGATGGCAAGGAGCAAGGGTTGACAGGAGCAGGGCTCATGGAGCGTGCCACCCTGTCCCATGGGAGCCGGCAAGCCCCTGTGTCCTCCCTCCTGCAGGTCACACGCCGGTTTGGGATCCCAGGGCTGAAGAAGGCCATGGAATGGTTTGGCTACTACGGGGGTCCCTGCCGCGCACCCCTGGCCCCACTGAGCCCCCCCCAGGTTGAGGAGCTGAGGGGCACCTTCAGTGCCAATGGCTGGTTGTGAGAGGTCCCCCCCTGCCCCTTCCTGCGCCGGGAAGGCACGGGAGCCAGGGACCCCAGGAGCTGGGGATGTGGTGGGGACAGTGGGGCACGGCCAGGAGAAAGCTACCCATCTCACTCCTTCCTGCTGGACAGGGCTGCCCTGCGCAGAGTGGGTAGGGGGGACACCCAGCACCCCCTGGCCACCCTTGCATCCCCGCCAGCCCCCAAGGGTTCCGCTGTCCCCATCTGGAAAGGGATGGATCCCCGCGCCGTGAGCCGGGAATAAACCTGCTGCCTCCGCTCTGTGTGTGCAGTCCTGCCCCTGCAAGCAGCCCCCCGCCCAATCCCTGCTCCTGGGAAAAAGGACAAGGATCGAACGTTTGGCAACATGGTTTACTCAGCTGGGGCCTGTGCAGGCAGCAGCACAAGGCAGGGTCACGGCAAGGCACGGGACCGGTGCGGGCAGAGACCAGCAGGGAGGGCACGGCCCCAGCAGCCCACCACCGGGCTGCGAGGGCTGCCAGGACCCCTGCGCCATGACCAGCCAGACCACACCGGGTGTGAAGGTGAGCACACAGGGGGGAGAGGAAGGACGCGTGCGGGGGGCAAGACAGGGAGCTGTGTGCCCCCTGCCCACCCTGCCTGCCCCTTCGCCATGCCCCTATCCCCACCCACCCTGCCCAGGCCCCCTGCTCCAGCCCTGGCACCCCACACAGCCCCGCTCATGCCCCTCATCCCAGGCTCCGGCTGACCCTGCTTCTTGCTCGCCACTGCTCCTGCCTTCCCGCAGTGTGCAGCAGACATGGGCCAGGCTGGGAGTCCCCCGGTCCCTCTTGGTGGGGATGCTGCTGCAGATGTCCCCAAGGCAGCGGGTGGGCTGGACTGGCACAGGGATGAGGAGGAGGCAGCCCATCATCTGACCCTGAGAGCAGGCTGGATCCTTCAGGGGCACCATGTCACCCTGCCCAGGGCATGCAGGGGGGTGGCCGGTCACCCAGAGCTGAGGGTGCAGGCCACGAGGTGCCCGGGGTGCCCACCCTGCCTCGGGACCAGGGCAGTGAAGCAGGCCAGAAGCTGCCCCCCTGCAGGCGCATGGTCCAGCCAGCAGCCCACGGCCAAGGCACCCTGGCAGTGGGGTTGGGGCCCAACCCCAGCCCGTACATGCCAGCTCCGTCCCCCACAGAAGGCTGGCAGCCCCAGTGGTCCACAGCCTTCCCGAGGGGGCAGAGGGGCTGGGCCCCGGCTGCTCCGGTGAGTGCCAGGGCTACAGCCAGAGAGAGAAGGCACCATGGCTGCCCCAGGGCACTTGGGTGGAGGACAGGGAGCCCCATCCCCTCCACTGGCAGGGGTTCAGCAAGGGGGTTTGGTGCAGACCCCCGGCCCCGCCAAGGCTGGGTGGCCAGCGAGCAGAGGGCAGGGGGGCCACCCAGCAGTGCTGCATCCCTGCTCCAGCGACAGCGGGGTCAGCCAGTGCCTGGCGGGGGGGTCCCCACTGCAGTGGGAGGGGGGTGCAGGGCACCGTCATGCTGTCAGGTTGTGGGCAGACTTGGAGGCACCCTGGGCCCTCTGGATGACGGCCGGGCACTTCTCCCGCCGCAGCAGCTTGTTGTTCTCGAAGAAGCCCTCGTTGCGGGGCACCCCGTGGGAGCCGTCAGGGAAGGTCAGGAGACCTGGCGAGGGGAGGGAAGGGCTGGGAGTGACAGGGCAGGGAGCAGGACACACCGGGACCGGGGCCAGGGCCGGAGGGACAGAGCGGGAGATGCCAGACAGGGCCGTGCTGAGCTGGGGCCGTGCAGGGCTGTGGCTGCCCGCATCGTGCCGCCAGGCACTCACCAAAGCCATACACACGCCCGCCTTTGAACTCGCCCTCAAAGGTCATGTTGTCGCAGCGGGTGAAGACGCCGACGCCGTTGAACTTGCCCTGCACAAACTCCCCCTCGTACCTGCGCAGGAGGAGCTCCTGAGGCAGCAGCTCCCCACAGCAAGCAGGGATGCCTGGGGGGGTGTACATGGGGATGCCACACTCACCTGGAGCCATCAGGGAAGGTGAGCACACCGCAGCCATGGAAGAGCCCGTTCTCAAAGTGCCCCACGTAAGCGGTGCCGTCGGCAAACGTCAGCTGCCCGACGCCATGCCTGCGACCTAGGCACGGGCAGAAATGGGCAGTGCTGGACGGATGGAGGCAGGACCTGCCCCAGCATGGTGCCGGGCAGGGACACGGGGGCTGCTTGGCCTCTGGCACAGGCAGCACCATCCCCTCCTGCCCTGTCTCACCTTCCTTCCACTCGCCACGGTACTCCTCCCCGTTGGAGTAGGTGAAGGAGCCTTTGGTGAGGGTCATGGCGACAGCCTCCAGCAGCGCAGGGGAAGAGCTGGCAGGCAGAGGCACGGAGGGTGGCTGCTGGGTGAGGGGAACAGCTCGGCTCACCCAGAGCCCCCACGTCCCCTCAGCTCACAGAGAAGCACGTGTCTGCCCTGAGATGGCTCTGCTGGGGCACACTGCAGATGAGGAGGTGACGCCAGGAGCTCGGCCGCCCTGACCTGCCTCTGAAACCCCAGCTACCAGGTTCGGGTTGCTGCCTGCCCCGCTGCAGGGCTCAGGGTGATGTGAGCCCACGGGGGTCACAGGCCCGTGAAACTTAAGTGAGCGGCAGGAAGAGGAGCCCAGCAGGAGCTGGCTGCCTCTGGCATGGCTCCCCGGCTGGACCCAAGGGGATCCTGCACCATGGCAGGCTCAGGCCAGGGGCTGCCCCAGCAAAGCTGGAGGCAGGAAGAAACAGGCATTTGGAGAGGAGACGTTTGCCAGGTTGTGCTCGGTGCTAGCTCCTGAGGAGACGTTTGCCGGGTTGTGCTCGGTGCTAGCTCTTCAGAGAGCTTGTAGGGTTTCCAGCTCCAGCGTGGAGGATGGGCAGACCCGGCTCACCCTCCAGGGATGGAGCGGCTGCTCCTCCTAAGATGGACATTGGAGGGAGGAACCTGAGGCTCCAGGGCCTTGCTCAGCTACCGAGGGTTTGCAAACCTGCCTGCTGACAGCAAGCAGCCCCCAGAGCCCTGCACATCCCCAGAGCCACTCCTGCACAGCACAGCTCTCCCCAGCTCCTGAGGAAGGCACTGGCATGGAGCTGGCCCCACAGGTGGGCTGGGTGCTGCCTCTCTGGGGCCACCCAGTGCACCTCAGGCAGTGTCCGTGATGGGAAGGGTCTCCCTACTTCCAAAGGCGGTATCCCTGCTCACACCAGGCTGCGCATCCCTGGAGAGACCAGTGCTAAGCCACACTAACCAGGCAGACGCAGCACCCGGGAGCACCGCAGGGAACTTGCAAGGGCTTTGTGTCCAAGGGAGAAATGGCCCCCAGCCAAGCCGAGCAGCGACTGAACAGTGCTCTCTGCTGATGGCAGAGACCAGGAGCTCAGTGCCAGCTCCCCAGCCTGCAGCGGGCCCAGCACCTCTGGGGGTGCTTCCAGCAGCGTCAGAAGGAGGAGAGGGCGCTGCCGCCGGGCCGCCAGCGCCTGCTGCACGGGAGGGCTCCTGCCGCCAGCACGGCCTGCGCTTGGACCTGCGACTTAATCCGGGGTACAGGCAGCATGCACCCTGTGAGCAACCCAGCCTGCCCAGCAGCGGGGTGAGCCCCCCCACTGGCACCCACGCGTGCCGCAGCCCTGCAAGCACAGCGCCACAGCAAGCAGGGGCGATGCCATGCACACCGCGACCCTGAGCCCACGACCTGCCCCGGCCACGCACCCACGGGCTGGAGCCATGCACAGGGGCGAGGGGTGCACGATCCAGCTGGGCCACGCACCCCTGGGCAACGCAGGCACACCTGCCTGTGCCACGCACCCACGGGGGACACATGCACACCCCGCCTGGCTACCGTGCCCAGAGGTGGAGACTGCACCCACGGCTGATGCATGCACGCCCCGCTGTGTCCATGCACCCACGACTGATGCACGCGCACCCCACCGGGTCCGTGCACCCTCAGCTGATACACGCACGCCCCGCTGTGTCCATGCACCCACGGCTGATGCACGCACATCCCAGCGGGTCCGTGCACCCACGGACGGTGCACGCACGCCCCACCGGGGCA
Source organism: Scopus umbretta (assembly GCA_013400535.1). NCBI lineage: Eukaryota > Metazoa > Chordata > Aves > Pelecaniformes > Scopidae > Scopus > Scopus umbretta. Next base: position 166,342 of record VZTL01075987.1, read on the forward strand.
CCCGTGGCGAT
>VZTL01075988.1:286-98359 GCA_013400535.1 Scopus umbretta
GTTTTGGATGTTGGTGGAAGTGACCTGCAGAAAATGCAGACAAACATCTGAAATCCCAAACACCAAAGTCACAATTACAAAGGACATTTGATTGCCTGATTGTTATGGATCACTGGACATTTCTCATTGCCATGGAGTTCTTGAACTCAGCTCACAATAAGATGTTCTGAAAGTAAACATCTAACTGCAGTGAGGACACAGCAGCAACAAAAGGGAAAAGCAGTGGGCTTTGGGTGTTAGCAGCCTGTTTATCTCAATTAGTCACTGTGGCATGGGATGAGATTCCTGAGGTCTGGATTCTCTTTCTGCCTCTACCATTATGCACTCTATAATCTGTGGCAAGTCATTTATTAATTTCTCAGTTTCCCTTTGTCTTCCCTAAGATGGTAAGCTTTTTCAGGCAGGGACCTGGAGCTCATTCAGGGCCTTTAGGTGCTACTGAAATACAAAAATACAGCAATACTGGAATTTGTTGGAAAACTTGCTCTTGCTCCATTTGCAGGCAGACACACCTCAGCATAGAAGTGTGGATGAAGTCTGGATAATGTGACACATCTTACATACTTCCTTTTGAGCAGGGTGTTTAAGAGCCCCAGCATATGTATTTAAGAGATGCTAATATACACACACTTTATGGCTCTTGACAAAGGTATGTGCACTGACAGTCACAGGAGATATATTAGGTGCAAATCACAGCAGGCAGAATTGAGACCTGGATGCCCACTTTGCCAGCAGTAGTCTCTGGGAAGCTCAGAAGGTGTCTTTTGCATTTCCTAACTTCTTGAATGAGGAAAGCTTCTTCAGGGCTGCCTCAGCTCCAGCTCCTGGAAGGAGACAGCAGTAGACACAAGTGATAAAACCAGCTGTGTTCTGGTGAGGGATAGCTGCTCCAGCACATCCCTTGCACTGTGGTCAGAATTACTTTTTGCCAACCAGTAAACTGCAGGCAAAAATTACATCACTGGAGACAAGCACACAGCTGACACCACTGAAGTGTGCTCCTAGTTTGTGTAAAATATGTACACTAGAGGGCACAGGCTTATCTGCTGACACTGTGCCACCATGGTTTCCTGGCACTATCAGAAGGCTTAGCTGTGTGTCATTTGCCTTGTATTGTCAATAGTTCCTAAGCATTCCTCTTTTGTTTGATAAAAAACTGTTCTTCTGAGGCAAGATGATCAGTTTTATACCTGCTTGTCCCAAGAAGGCCTTAATGGCTGTGATGGAAAGCCAAATCACAACATGAATACATTGCTGAGCCATGGAGCACTAAGAGAATCAGCCTCAGTCAGCATGTTTCATGTTGCCATCTAACTCTTCAAGCCAGCAGCTGATTTCTTGGCTCTGAAAAGTTTTAAGGTTATTCAATATATAACTCTCTCCTCAGATTTGTTTTTCTAATGGCAAGTCAAAATATGGTTTCAATTTCACCAGAAAAAGTCCTATTTATACAAGTGTTTGCAGTGGAGTTTTATGGTCTTTTTCCCAGTTGGATCAGACCATTACATTGCATTCTGCCGAAGATTGTGCCGTGAGTGCTGCAGCCAATGCTGTTGGGCAGTAAATGTACCTTACGTTCAGCACATTGCTCTTCCTTTTTCTTCTTCATTACCACTGGGGGAAATAGTTGGAGAAATGCCAGGAAGACTCCTTAAGACATGTTTCCAAGTCAGGACCTGGGATGTGGCCAGGTAGCTTTCAGTAACATGACAGGGAGCCAGTTTCCCACAAACCATTTCAAGAACACACCCTTCATCTTCACAGTCCAGTTTCATCACAAATAGTGAGGATCCATGTGCACACACACCCACACAGAGAAGAAAGCAGAAGAACACATGGCAAAGTAATCAAATTTAAAATATGGGTGTTCTTGAATTTCTTTTTGCCTCAGTGTTTTGGACTCTTCCCTTTAGAGAATTCATTTGGTTAAATGCATGCAGTTGTGTTACTATCACGGACAGACTCAGTCTGTGATCAACACATTGGTCTCTGCCTCTTCTTTCTTTTTTCTCTTTTCCTTCTTTTTCTTTTATTTTTCTATTTTTAATTTTTTCTTTTTTTCCCCCTTTTTTTCTGCTAGTCATGAGGATGGGTTTTTATTTACCCACCAGCTTTGTGATATGGAATTTGCATCACAGCTCATCAATTACTCCCATCACTTCTCCAGTCCCTTATCAGCAAACAAAAACAAATCGGAGGAGTTAAACACAGTGACAGAGCCACTGAATGTGCAAACACTATTTTTGATTGGGGACTTGTATACAAGCCAATAACAGCGATTTTTCTCTAAACAGGAAACCCCTTCCTTCCACCAAGGCAGTCCCCATATCAGTAGCACTGCTCTAGTGCCCAGGTAACTAGATGCTTACTGCAAATGCTCTGTCCCAGTCTTTTAATCAAAAAACATATTTCAAATTCAGATTGACAAGTGCATTATGAGACACATATTTTTAGAAAATTGCTGCCAAAAATAGACCAAAATCCCCTTCATAATCTAGTCACAAATGGTAACTTGCCCATCTTTCCTTCTCAGTGGAACATCAACATGAAGCTGCGCAGCAGAGTATAAAACTACGCTTCGAAATTCAGCAGGTTAGTTCCTTGGCACGCACTCCCAAGAAAACTGTGCTTTAAATCCTATCACCATCTTGCTTGTGAAAATAAGAATATCGGTTTCTCAGTTGACCAGCCAAACAAAACCAACATGTTTTCAAATCACATTGAAATGCTTATGATAACTTTTCATTTTCCCACTAAAAGATGCAAAAACAAGTTCTTGTTGAATAAAGTATTTTCTTTCATTTTGTTCTGCTGAATATTTCTTTAAAAATAATTTAATCAACTTAAGGACCAGTAGCAATTTTAAAAAGCAAACCCCTCTATTTTAGACTATAATACTGCAAAATTTTAATATTTCTTAAGATTTTCTTTCTCAAAATTTAGTTAATATTTAAATTTATACAGCTTTTGTCATCACAAATACACATTCTTCAGTGGAAATTGGTTTGCCTAAGACGATATGCTTTGCTCAGCATACACAACATGGAGGAAGCAGAGAGAGTATTTTGAACGCTTAAAATTTTGATATTCAAAATACTCTTTCATATAAAGTTTTTTCTAATAGTTTTTTCAGTGAAGCCATCAAAGATGAATTTAACCATGACTTAAGCATGACTCTACTCACAAATCCAACCCATTGCTGTGTCTAAATAAACACAAAGCTCAGCAGCACAGCTTTGGTATCCATGTATCTCTGAGCCATAGCTCTCACTAAAATATATTACTATATAAACAACAACAGCTAGAATTTTTTAACCTCAGTTAAAATGCAAAAACAAAGCAGGAATCCCTTTTCCAGCCCTTACCCTGTTAGATTTATGATCAAAAATACGATGTGTCTCTCAACAGGGGGAGGTCACAGGATGGTCTGAGCTAATATCAGAGCCTGTGAAAAAATGTATTGTTGTTTTGTTAACCAGTGTCACACAATTAGGCAATGCTCAAAAATCAATTAGTCATACACTATAGCCAAAATGGCATGTTTTTCTAACTGTGGTCTATTTTATTGCCTCTTGAAGCCCTGATACTAGTTTTAACCAAGATGTTTTTAAGTTCTATATGACTTTAAAATTATGCTTTCTTAGGAAAAAAAGTCTTTCAAATCTGGAAATGATGGAGTTCCTATAACATCCAGAACAGCTTTAGAACGATTACTTTTGTCTGCCCTGATCTGTATTTTCAAAAGCTTTTAGCTCAGTTTGTCTTTCTTCTTTTTCTTCTTCTTTTTTTAAATTTAACTAAAATGCAGCTGTGAAAACCAGATTCTTCTTTTGAACTCCTGTATTTATGTTTGCTTCTGGCAGCCCTGAGGAAATGTGATTGTTTTAAAGCTTGCTGCAGAGTTTAAAAGGTTTTAGTGTGGGAGGCCAAAAGTAACATGTTACACAGTCCAGTGGATTTCGAGGTCCATACTGCCTTAATCTCTGTCTGTGGTGATCAGGTGAAGCTGGGGTGTAATTGCAGTACAGGTATGTTGGTGATTTCTAGCGATTAAGGCAGCTAATAAAAAGGTTACTGAGTGAAAGGGTTCTGAGCTGGACCAAACTTTCCCCAAGGTCAGGACCATTTGTGCACAAGGCAATGCTTCTGATCTGTCTCAAAGGAGAACATACAAGGTTTTTGTAGATATAGCATTTATAAAATTAACCTACATTTTAAGATACATGGAAGCCAAGACCATTTTGATCAAGATGTACCAACTAACACACTGGTCAGCATAATGCACAAAATGGGTCTCCTGACACAGGTAATCCTCACTGCAGAGCTGCCGTTGCCACAAGGCAAACTGGTCACACTTGTGGCATGAAAACCAGCAGCCACCGGCCCTGAGCGTGTCCCTGGGCAGAAGCAGCAAGTGTCAGCGGGTTTCCTTTGGGAACTGGAGCACTCTTGTGGTTTTCTGTGTGTATTATGCATGGAGGTGGACTTAAAAGTCCTCAGCTAAAAGTCAAACCCTCAATCCTATTGCAAAAACTAGTCTCAATCCTAATCTCAATCCTAATCAAAGAAAGATTAAAATTAAGTTTTAGTCTGCTAGTTAATGTCAATCAGCAACAATCCATTTAAACTATCACCAGACCAAAATGAATGGACTTTGCTGATGAACTAAAAAGACTTGGGTTTGCGCCAGAGAAATACTTAGGCACAGCTCTTAATAATCCATGTGTAAGTAGTCCTACTAAAATCAGGACTACTCATCTAGCAGGAATGTCCCTTTGGTATGCTGGTGGATCAAGATATCATGTGATATATGGCTGGTGATAGGTTATATATTCCAGCCAACACAGATGGTGTTATGGGAAAACTCCTATTGTATTTTGATCACCGAAGCTTTGATCCTCCTTCAACTGTGGCTGGTAATCAGCATCACTTGGCTCCACATGTGCAGGTCCAGGGTCTGCTCTGCAGTGAGGTGGTGGGAAATGCTGCTGCAGAACCCTCAGCTGCTGTCTCCAGAAGGAGAGCCCCTGAGCTGAATTTTTAAAAAGCTCTGGGCTGATAATTCAAGTGAAGAAGGGCAGGAAAATGTTACAAAGTTCAACATCTCTTATGTCCTGTTCAATTAAATAAATGACTTTCCGTGTCCAGATTAGCTTCCTCTTCTGGTTTGCTTTATTTCTAGTAGGAATAGATTACATGCCAGGCTCTTGAGGGTACAAGCAAAATCTGATAGCCAAAACACAAAGAGCCATCATGTTGCATCCTACAGCAAGGCACTACTTACTAAATACTCTGGCTTTTGTGGTCCTTGTTACAAGCGGTCCCAAAAGCATGGGAATTCATGGTGAGGAGCTCTATCCTACTTAATGCTAACATTGTCTCCTCAGATTCAACTACATGAGCTAGTAAGAAAGTGATATAAACCATGTCACCAAAAGGGTAAGGTGGACTGGCACTTTAATATTAATTTTTTCTGTATGTTGATGTAAACCAGCTAGCTCCAGTGTGTACTCCCCAACCCTTACACCAGTGTAACTTCATTAGCTGTGTGAATTGTACAGAGTTGTTACTCTGGGTGAAATATCCATACAATAGGTTTCTATTTCTTCAGGGTTCAAAGCGTTTCTCTCTCTACATTTTGGTGCTGGGAGCAAAAAAAGAGCCTGACTGTGTCAGGATCCATTTTAAGTCATCTCAGTACAGTATGTGCCTGGCTTAGATGGCCTAAGTGTCACTTAAGAGGAATGTGTGTGGGCCATGGACTGCTTTCATCAGCAATATTTGCTGATCACTGCAGTGCTTACAGTGGCAGGAGATCACAGTGCTGCTGTTTTTGGGGATATGTCAAAGCACATTTGGGAGGTAACTGTCCAGAACGGCATGCTCTGGTGTGTAAAAGGGCAGGGGAGGAAGCTGAGTTACTACCAGCACCCTTTAGTAAAAGAAAAAGCAGATTTTGATAAGGAAAGTAGTCACTGTCCCAGGGAAGGGGAGGTGTAAGAATCCATGGTCCTCTTTCTCCCACTCTGCTGAGCCAACTATGCTATGCCAAAGAGTATCACCCTGGCACGGTGATGTCTCAATCTGTCAGGGCTCAGGCTGCATCATTTCAGAAGTCAAAATTTCTCTCCCCAGTGATGGTGAAGGGCTGAGCAAAATCTCTGTAACATTCAACAGAAAATGGAAGGAGCAATATCCTGCATTAAGTATGATAGAACTGAATCCACAGTAACCCTTAATACTTGAGAACTTGAAAATACGAAATAGAAATACCTTTTGTTTTCAAAAAAGTTTGCTTTTAAAAGTCCTATTTTTTAAAAAATTCTCCAAAATCTAACAGGAAATAAGGTTCACTTGAAAAGATGAGATGACACCCCCACAGCACAGCTTCATTGTGGACTTTGCTCTCCCCATGAGGAGAGCTGCGTGTAGAGAGCAGTGATGAGAGGCACCACTGTCTGTGCCTGGGAAGTGGAGTTCTGGCTTGGACAGCCTCCCTGAAGTATGTGTTTTCATCACAAATGGTGGCTGCGCAGAGGTCATGGGTATCCCAATCCTCCTCCAAGAGCAGAGTGACTAAACCTTTGCCTTCTAGAGAGTATGCAAAAGGCCTGTTTGATCGCTTGTTTGTACATGATTTCTACTAATCCCCTTCCAGAGGAACTTGCTGTCCTCTTGAAGAGAGCCCTCCCTCCCAGGACACAGCTCAGACCCTTAGTGGGTGTTCCGCTGCACATATGTTTCTAGATAGCAAGTTTGCCAAAGAGAAGTACATACTCCCTCCCCACTACTCCTATGTATTATATTGGCGGTTTTGACAGCTGCACTGCAAGTTTCTGTCATTGGCAGGAAGGAAGGAAGGATAGGCAGAGCACAGAAGTCCCTATCTTGGATATATCACTTTTCTTCCCTTTAAAATATGCAAAAGTCACCTTAAATTAGACATGAGCCAGAGCTGGATGCTTAAGATTCAGATTTTGGCCGTCCTCTGGAGTCTGGACCTTTGGTTCAGGCTTGTTTCATAGCAAGGTTTGACCTGGAGTCAGGACACCCAAGGAGTATGCATTTCACTACTGGCCAAGCTTTGCTGTCTCTCTATCAGTGGCTGAGAAATGACTAGTGGATCTCTTCCAAATCACTTATGGGTTTTCAGCACCTCTCTACCAGCTCTTGATATTCTTTTCCCTCCCTACACTGAAGGATCTCTTGAGTCCTCAATAAGATGTTCAGAAGACCCTTGGAAATTATGTAATGCTAATTTCTTATTTCTCCTAATTTTTCCTTATTTCCTCATTAGCCTTCAATGTTTTACCCACTAGTTATCCTGAGTTTTGGGAGATGTGTTTCTCCAGATGATCTGGGAGATAGCAGAGGAATTGGACTTTCTTGGTGTTCTGCCTTAACTGTCAGTTACTTAATTCCTTCTAGTGATTCTAACTGGACATCCTGAGAGTGCTCCAAATAATTTCCTTTCCTCCTGAAGTGTCTCCCCTTCAGACACCCAAAGATGCCTGTCTTACCACTCTGCAGATCATCCTCTCTCCCTTGCATTTTGGCCAAAATAGAACACACAATTCTTTGGATATAACCCCACATACATCAGTTTCTCTAGCCACTCCATCATTTTGCTGTGCTTCTCTGAATTCCTTCCAATCTGTTCTCACTACTGTTATTGAGCTGTCCAGAACTGAATGCAGTATTAATATTCTACACACTGTATATAGTGCCTGTCAGGCAAAGATTAGGAGCTTTATGAAGATTGATTATTTAAACCTCCCAATACCACCAGTGACCATGGAGTCAGTGACTATTATTACCCCAAATTTGAAAAATTCCACTCACCTACTTATCAAGGTCAATTCATGTTTCTGATGGTTGAGTGAAATGTTAGCTTTTCTTATCCTTACTACAGTGAAGGGTAAGCCAGTAGACTTTGGCATCCAGCCACAAAAAGCCTCATATCGTAATAGCATTATGGTATTTGCAGGCTCCTAATGGAGCTGCCAGCCCCAGGTTCAGTGTGTGCACTGCCTGTTCACTGCGTGGAAGGGCTTGGCACTTTAGGAGTCAACTGCAAGCCAGCACTTTGGGAGAGGAGCGGCTAAGTGAGCAGACGAGAAATGCTGATGGGAAAAATGAGTTTCAAATCCCTGTTCCTCTCTGGGAGTGGAATCTATGTCCGCCCTTTACTCCCCAGAATGGAAATGGGATATGGGGGAATGGGGCATTTCACACAACCTCTTTGAGGTTAGCGATCATTTTTTTTGTCTCCATCAAGCAGTTTAAGACAGTTCCTCTGCCTTTCCAGGCTGGTGGTCAGGACTAAGGAGCAGTAGTACTTCAATCTCCAGGTCTTCAGTTTACATTGACTGAAGTACTTTGTAAGCAATGGGTACAACTAAAACATTTCAAAACCGGACGTTAGAACAAATAGCTTTGTCTAAAGCTTATTGCAATAAGATCAGTATGTTTTGGTGGGACATGTTACATTATATAAATTAATATTTTTTTATAGTTACTACAAACATGTAGAGAGGTGAGCTAGGCCTCAGGATTTGCTTATATGACACTCTGAAACATGCCAGAAGCAAAGAACCTAGGCCTGCGTGGTATATGTTGTTGCAATGATTTCAGGGAAGCATAGTTATGTTGTCTCCTTTCCCCAACTGCCTCATGCTAGCCATCTGAGGGATATGTCCCTTGGTCATTCCATGGGCAGAGGCCCCCATGATGGACTATGCAGCCCTTGTGCAGTAATACAGTGATGCATCATGCAAACAGTAGTCAGACTAGTCTTGGCCACAGAAAATGCTGGATCTATGTCCTATCTCATACACCCTTGTCTTCTGTATCAGATGTAGTACAGATGGTGTTACAATTTCCAGTGTTCTGTTCTCATAAAAAAAAACCACCCACAAAAACCCAAACATTTTTGCATGGAGAATTTTAACAAAATATGTGTTTCTCCACTTCTGCAGGAAGTGGAGTTTATGTTTTAGTGAAATAAACCTGTCTTGCCTGTAGGCTTGCTCAGATAAAACCCTGACTCGATCACACATTCTGTATAGTTCCCCAGACATTTCCAGTAAGGAGTCAACAGTGTCCAAACCTCATTTGTTCCCTCGTCATTGGCAGATGAATCAGACTTTTCAGCCATGGCTGTGCTTAGGAGTCTCTCCTGTTGCCCTGCCCATAGACTTAGCCACTATCATAAATTATTAGATAAAGGTTGCCATACAGTCTTCTGAGCTCGTGAATCCCACTGTGGGATCAGTCATGCTAATATACTTAAGCATCACAAGTCTGACACAGTGCTTGCGCTTATCAGAGACTGTAGGGTAAAAGGGGGAAAAAACAGAAAAAAATGTAGATGATTTGCTGGAAATTAACAGAAAAATGTAGATTTGCCATGACAATGTAAGTAAAAAGCAGCTTAACTGCTTCCTGACTTTCCTCGGCATCTTTGTGCATGATAGGTGAGAGTAATGGAAGATAAAGTAGTGTGAAGTTGGTGTCCTCATTACTAATGTCCACTGGCTGATACTCAAGACAGTAACCTGTAATACTTAAATGTTACTAGGGGAGACTGTATTTAGAGGGTGGCACTTGCTTTGAGTTCAGATGGTCATGAATTAAAATATCACCACAAGTGCACTTTTCTGCCTCATTTCAAATGGACATGCAAGTGTACCTGAAACCAGGCAGACAAGCACTTGGAGCTTCTCTACCTGAACTCACTGTGAACTATATGGCAAGCACCTTCATGGAGCAGATGGAGCAGTTTGTGTAGCTGCAGAAGCATGATGATGGATATCTGCATATCCATTATCATATGGATATCTGGAGCCACTGATTAATCTGGTAGGAGGCTGTTAAAATGGTGGCTCAAGAGTGCCTGCTCTGAGATTCTGGTGGTGCTGGAGGATGCTTCCTGCACTGGTGGAACAGGACTGGTCTGAAGCAAGTCCAAATTCAAAACCAAGTCTCTGTTCTGAAGGAAGTAATAAGTGATAAGGGTGAGATATGAGACTGAAATTATGGTCTGCTAACAACTCTCAAAGGCTTCTAGATTTAGTTCCTGGAGTTATCATGGGCCAGATGTTCATGCCAAAAAGTTTCCTGAGGAAAATATATCTGTTCTACACACACTGATGAGGGAGCACTGCAGAATTGCCACAGAAACCAATCCATATGGAGTGCTTTCCAATAGTTTTAAAGTTAATGAAAAGAGTCCAGTGGTTTAATTGTGCATAGTCCATCACCTCTCTCTGAAAGATTGCCTGGCTGTGCTAAGCTCATGTAAAGGACTACACCAAATGCTCCCAAACTTGCAGCTCTTTTAATGTGGAGGAGGAAATTCCCAGTTAATCTCTGGTCTGTTTCCAGCTGTTGTTAATCACAATTCTATATCATTAATTTGCTGATTTAATGACTTCTTCAGAACATCTTCTAGCAATTTGTTATGCATATTGGAAGGTCACATTGGCTTTGTGCAGCCTGTGTAGGTTTTTTTTTTCAACATGAACAGTGCTGCAAACTTACTTCAGATTCATAAATTGCAGAAAAAGAAATTGCTGACAGGACTTCACCACCACTGGGTTTCAAAAGAGATATCAACACTAACTTGACTTTTCCTGCACAGCTCTCGTACTATGAGGGCTAAGTAACATTTTCTCAAAGGAAAAGATTTTGAAGAATACCCAAGGGAAGACCTGGGGCTCAGTTTTTAACCAAACTGTCCCACAGTTACACCAATGGCAATAATCTACTGGCTTTTTTCCTATTCAATGTGTACGCTGTCTGTACCAGCTAAGGGTTTTGGTATTTTCACAGAGTCTCTGCCAAAATGTAGCTACTTGCCTGCATACGACATTTTGCAGACAAAACAGTGTTTACGTGTATTGGCCTTTAAGTATAAACTGGGATATTAAAGAGCGATAGTGGTTAGAAAATGTATCAACAATAGTGTGAAGAGATCTGCCTTCAGGATATTATTTCTGTACACATAGCATTAGCGTTTGGAGTATTGTGCAATCCATGACTGAGAAACTCTCACCTCACTGGTTAGTTTTTGATGTCTCAATGAGGCATGAAGACAGCAAATCCCTTGGTGGTTGGCAGGAGACATTGATTCATTTCATGGGTCTCAAAAGGGCAAAGACCAAACTTCATAACCTGAGAAGTGAAAGTTCTGAGAAGTCTGATGTGGAGCTGGGCCTCCTATTTGAGCTCCTGACGCTTACTCAGCTGAAAGTTGTTCACTTCGCGGAAATTTCTGAGAAGGCCAAAAATAACAGCATTCTGTTCCTTTTTGGAAATCCTTATTCCCTACCCGCTTCCTTTCCATTCAGGAGTTCAGGTTCCTAAATCAAGGGCCCTACCCAACCTCTGCTCCTCCCTTTCTACCCTTGACTCCATGCAAAGATGTCAGTGGAGGTGAATTGCAAGCACAGTGCTGAGGTAGTCTACTGTGTTTCATCATGGAAAAGGGTGACTCCATGAACAATGTACCCATGTGCCCCACTCCTTGTTTAGCTCCTGTTCCTGGCACAGGCCACTGGCTCTCTCCCCCTCATGGCCAGTGGTACACAATTTCTGGGGCATTGAGAACTACTGCTCCTATCAGCTCATCCAACTCTTTCCAGGAAAAGCAGTAGACAGAAACAAGGAGTAGTTTTCATGGTCATCTTCAATAAAATAACTTGAAGTTTCAGTGGGAAACAGCAATTATTTAACAAAGAGGACAACTGCAAGTTTTTTTAAGTAAGAATAAGGTGTTTCAGGTTTCTAGCCTACTAAGAGGAATCAGAAAGAAACAAAACCACCAAGGAAAGCAGACATTCTACAGAAATCTATAATTAATCAAAGCTCTCTTCCCAAATTCCACCTGAGCTTCTCAGCCTGGGGGTTTCTATGGACAAAGCACTTTAGAGGGCCCAGAGAAAGCTGGTAGGAAAAACATTAAAACCTGAAGAATCGGATGGAATATGTCCCATGTGAATCTGAGCTGAAACAGCTTAAAGTAAGGCTGTCAAAGTGAACAGAGATCTTCTGTTTGCAAAGCTCCGAGAGGTAGGTCTAAAAATCAGGAAAAGGTCATTATTTGATGTCTAAACTTTCTCTTAATTCCCACACTTTTTTTTTTTTTTTTTTTTTTTTTTTTTTTTGGTGGTGAATTCAGTTTACATTTGTCAAACTGGACCACCTTATTTTGACTTGCTATGCACTGCTGTGGTGCAGGTAGGAATTCGGCAGATGCATAGAAAATGTAAGTATGCTATAAAAGAAAAAAAGAGTATTATGAATAGAGGCTTTGAAAGGTGTTTAAGGTTATGCTTATGGTGTTTCCATGAAATTTAGGGCAGTGGAGTGACTAACATTAAAGGGTACAGAAAAATATAATGTCCTTCCCATGGGAAAAATGTAATTTCAGCACTAAGGACAAACAAACAGTTGGGACAAGCAGTTGAAATAAAACTTAACCGAGTTTATTTTTTAAAGAAAATCATGGGTTTAGAAATGCTGAAAAGCTGCCTTCAGTTTTAGGTTTGACCTTATTCTTGGCATATCCTTTTCCCACAAGGGCCTGTGGTGCCCCATGACCCATGGGGTCTCGTGGCCACCCCTTGCCACCCCTTGTCCTAGAGCACGGGCCAGGCCACGCGAGAGGCTGCCGGGCAGGGTTGCACGGCGCATCCCTGCAAGGCTCCCACAGTCCAGTGCAGACACCAGGCATCATGTCAACTCTGAACAAAATGTTGTAGGCCTTCTGCACTTCATTTTGTGTCTTCTGTGGAAAATTCCACTGGAAATTATCTACTTCAGTGGAAAATGTTTATAATATTGAAACAGACCCATTTTTGATAAGAGAAAGTGTGGGGGTGGAGGGATGCTCTGCTCAAAATATTTCAACTAACTCTACTTAACAGAAGAACTACTCATCTAACTGTTAGTCTAAAAACAATGGATTTACTGTATTTGTTGTTAAATAGAGTTGCAGGGAACTAAACCCACTAATGAATCAGGAATAAAACTCAACTTGCTTTTATTTTTCTTCCAAAACTAATAAGCAACGATAACTTTGAAAACAATGAGCTATATTGCTGGACAGCCTCAATTTTTCATTGTTTTGTTTCAAAACTGTGTGTTGCCAGTTAATAAAATGACCTGCATTGGAAGGACTCAGCATAGCTTTTTAAATGCTTCATGGGGATCAAAACGTTTCAGGTTGATCCATGTTAATACTTTCAGTATGTCTTGCTTTTCTGAAAAAATCCAGAAATGTTTTTCAGCCAAGCCGTGCTAATGCAGCTCTAATGGTTACAATTTAATGCAATTTGTAATGTACTTAAGAAAACAGAGCTTATCAACTTTAACGAGACTTCGCCTTCTCTGGACCAAAAGATCTTAAGTCACACCTGGAAATAAGATTCCTAAATCTCTTGGATAATTCAGAAAATCTTACTTTTCTGCACATATTTCCTGCAAGGCGGGCTGATGATTGTGCACACCCTACTAGAAATGAATAGCTGATCAGAGCAGGCACAGCTGCAGCAATGGCATATTAACTCCTCCCAAAGGACCAAAAAAACAGATCTACTATTCCTGATCATATCAGGCCACAGTACAGGGGTCATTTATACTCGTCTGGTGACTGACTGAGCAAATGATGTGAAATGATCCATCCCTGCAACTCTGGCCTCGTGGTACTCCGAGGGCCCAGACGGGGATGCAGTTCACTGAGACATCTCTTCCAAGTTTATTTCAGATTTGGTGGAGCATGAGGTCTTCTGTTTAGGATTTTATTATCTAATCTGTTCTCTAGCATGCTGCATTAAAAACAAACACTTGTCATCTGTTTTCAGACACAGAAACAGCCTTATATTCCCTCCACCTTTGTACAATGCATTCCAGCCACAAACATTGTTTTTTCACTATCCCTGACGTCCTGTTTAGAATGAAGAATGACTCTCTGTTTGGCCTGGGTATGGTTATTTACAAGTGTTTGTAAAATGTCTAGGAACAAGAAGGAAAGGGGAGAAAAAAGGCCAAAGGGACTGAAGGTGGGAAAGGACCATTAGCAATCGTTTGTTTTATTTAAAGTAAAAGTTCATTCTGGTCCTGTTTTAAAAAAATAAACCCATGTATTTTATTGCATGTGCTTGGGCCCAGCACAGCTACTTTCGCTAGAGGGATGCAGTGAAAGGTGGTATTTTTTTCCACTGATAATGTACAGAGTCTAATTGGCATATTTGCTGAGCGATGCTTGTGAGACCCAGCATGGGTGAGCCATCCAGGGACTGGTGTTAATCTTTCATGTGTCTTTTGTGTTTCTTTCAGTGAAATCTGTAAGCAGTGGGCTAGTTCATGTGCCTACCCCAGCTGGTACTGTGCTGGAGGCTTTGATCTGGACAGCGCGTCATGGGCATCAGCAGATTAGCAAAACTGGCTCAGATGCTGTTACTGAGGGGGGCCTGACACATTCCCCCAGTTGGAAACCTCTCGCAGCGTTGCCCAGCTCACGCTGGCTCTGGTGCTTCTCCTCCAGTCTGCAGGGAGAGGGAATGGGCTGGCAGGGTGGCCACTCCGAGCCCCCTGTGCCAGGGCCAGCCCCAAGCCTCACTGTCTGATTTAGAGGACCAGAGCCAGGCTGAAAACCAGTGTCTTTCTTCCCTCACCACTACCTCATTAGCATCCAGAGCAAAAATCTCCTCTTGAAATACTTCATCCTTCAAACTTGTCTGGCTTTCCTGCAGAAATGTGCACTTGCTTTTCACTTTAGAAGGTGGTCTGAAAATAAACATAGCTTCTAGGTCCTCTTAAACAAGAAGTCCAAAGCATTTATTTATTTATGCAATTTTTGGGCCAGACCAGTCATGAAATTCTCTGTTTTCTGTGGATTTAGGGGCATTCCAAACTTTCTGTAACATTTCTGTTTGCTTAGTTCTTTCTGTTCCATGTCTGCTAATGCTCTTTCTTCAGACACTTCCCCATCTTCTGAGTCTCCCTTTCTAGGAAACAGTAGGTGTATTTACACAGGCCAGGTTTTTCCCATCTTCACCCCTTTGTAGTATTTAAACTCTTCAGGTGGTGGAGAAGGGAGGGAAAAGAGAGAAAGTGAGGGGTGAGGAAGGAGGAAAAGTGAAATCCTGCCTGCTTCAAGCCTTAGTTCCAGATAAGGCTCAAGTTCCAGATGTGGGGCTAGAAGGGTGTATGTCTCAATCAGAAATTATCACTAAACTATTTTTTCCAACATACAGATTCTCTTCTCAGTTTCCATCTGGAAAATTTAACTTTCCTAACATTTGATATCTTCAGAAAGCTTCTGGTTTTGATAAGTCTTGGGAGAATCTTTCAGTTACATACATGTTATCAGATCCAGCATTGCATGTACTCTACTCTGCCACTGTGCCTTGGACACCTTACATAAAAACACTCAACACATCCAAGGGTCCTTTCTAGTTTTCTGCTCATTGTAAGGTAGAATATTTTCTCTTTTTTTGACAGAGGGAGGATACCAGAACACAATGACACTTGCATTATTTCTGTTTGGTTTCTTCCTGGGTGCTGATATCTTCTAAACAGTCCAGAAAACAGTTCTGTCCAAGATAGAGGCCCACACTCACTCTCACTCTTGTCCCACTGTTGCCTAGAAACGTGCGTGTGGGTATTTCTATTTCATTGTTCCTACTACTCCTTTGAGGCAGAGGGTTCATGACCAAAGTCAGCAAATGAGCTTTAATGAGGAAAAAACAAAACTAATATTACCATAGGAGGCTGTAGCAGTTCTTCAAGAAGGACAAGCTGCGGAGTTTACTGAGCCATACCTGTTATAAACCTGCTGCAGTTTGACCGAGACGACTGCTGGTAGGCTTCCAGGTTTTTATATTGGCCAAATACACTTAATTTGCAAGACAAAACAAAAATGTCAAGAGTTTTGTGTGTGTGGTCTGTTTGAGGAGCACTGTTTTCTGAGTTGTTTAATTTGGAGAGAGGAAAAATATATTGTGGGCCAGTTTATTTTGTTTTATAATTTACTAGTCAGTAAAGAAAAAAAAAGCCTTTGGGTCCCCAATTAGTGTGTAGCAGTATCACTTGGAGACTGCAATGGGCTGGACACAGAAGTAAAATGTTCCCATTCTAGCAGTGAGGAAAAGTTCCTCTCAGGGAGGAACACCTGAGCTGGGGCTGGGGCTGGCCACCCCAGGAGGCATGCTGGGGCTTGGTTTTCATATTTTAATATGTGCTGTTCAGAGTGTCTTAGTTCAGCCTTGTTACATTGCATGTTGAATCAGCAAACTTTACTTGATAAGCAAGCAGATGATTGATAGTATTGATGTCTTTTTTGAGGAAAATCCACATCCACTGGTTTCCTGCAGCATTGTGGATCTGTGCACAATGTGCATCTCCTGTGGTGGGGCAGCAGCTGCCATTAGCCAAAAATAGAAAACTTGTCTTGTTCATCTCCAGGTTAGCAGTTTTGGCAGACTCTCAGGGGAAAACAGGTCGCAGGACTGATGAGAGTACTGAGTCTAATAATGATAACATTTCCCTTGGCTGGAGCCAATGTGCAAAGGACATCAGTTCTGGTTTTGCTGCTACTTGGCAATGAACTGGATTTTCAGTGAATCAACATTTTGCTTCTGGTACTAAGACTCCAAATTCCTTTCTGGAT
Source organism: Scopus umbretta (assembly GCA_013400535.1). Classification (NCBI taxonomy): domain Eukaryota; kingdom Metazoa; phylum Chordata; class Aves; order Pelecaniformes; family Scopidae; genus Scopus; species Scopus umbretta. The sequence goes on from VZTL01075988.1 coordinate 16,962, forward strand.
AGTTTGTTTCCAAAATTGCTCTTGGAGGTTTTGTGGTAAAGCTTCCTTATTGCACCATAGCCCCAATGTGAATGCACTGTGGGGACAGAAAGAACCAGGAATAAAGGATGAATGAGGCAAAGGAAACATCAGTTGAGTTCTTGGAACTCCTGAAGGATTACAACATCCTCAGGAGAACTGGAGACAGTGTGGCCACTCTCTGTCAGGCACCCACAGCCTGTCCCATCCCTTGGGTCTGCCACAGGCAGCTGCAGCCAGAGGCATCAAGCCACAGCTGGCAGTAAGGCTGGGATGGGAATTCTGCATTTATAAGCAAGCAACATTGCTGCCAGTGCTGAATAACTACCTCTGTTTGAATCAGAAACAAGAGGAAATGCAAACATTTATAGATGCTCTGTACAAGCACTTACAGACACTCGCATAGCACATGGCATCCCAGTGTTAGCTCAGACATCACCCAAAAGAAAGAGTTTACTCAACATGCACAAAAATTTATACTTGCATTTGCAGCACAATGGTGTAGTCAAACTTAACATACAGTGAAACTGTTGGGCTCACAGTGGAGACCTCAATCCTTTGGTGATTGACTTTCCCAACAGACATGGCATGCTGGGAGGGGGAGAGCGGCTTAGCACAATGGTGGCCAACTAGGGAGTATGCAATGGGTCTGCCTGGGACAACTCTACTCTCAGTCCTTGCATGTGAAACTCTGCTGTTTCTGTTTCACTGTTTCACATGGTACTACTGGCTCTGGACAGCAAGGGCTGCTGCTTTGCTTCCATGATTTCAAGGGTGAAAAACACCTTAGCAAAGATGCAGTTGGCATTGGAGGGCTTCCTGTCCACAGGGGGTTGCTTCTCCTGAAATGCTTCATTTGTAACAGGAGCTTGGGCTCTCTGGACTTGTGCATCTGCAATGGGAAAGGGAATGTAAGTGAGCCTTGTAATGAGCTGCAGTGACTACCCATGGTCTGGTGAAAGCCTGATTTTGCAGGGCCCACAGGGTCTTGGGTGCTGCTGGTACTGGGGCTGTGGCCTTAGGAGTTCAGCTGGAGAGGAGCAGTGCTGCTGAGTGCAAGAGAGAGAAGGAGCAGGGAGGCTGAAGCATTGCGAGCTGGAATCTGGCCATGGTGTTATGCCGAGCATTTCTGCACTTGCAGAAGTTGCCATGGTATTTTAATAACTGCAGGTGATTTAACAGCCCATCTGGAAGATGACAGCACTGGTACAGCTGGGTTCGTGCCACACACATCATTGCCTACAATTTTCTAGTGAGGCAGCTTTCTTTTAGAAGCCAAGGTGGAACCAATTTTGTGCCTCCATTTATACCAGCATGTTCACACGTGTTGGCAGGTCTGTCCTTCTGTGTTCTCTGGTTACAAATGTACTGTGTCTCCAGTTTGCAATATTCTTCATTTACAGCAGGGGATCAGGGCAAATGCAGAGAAAAAGTGAATTGTGTACACCTGCAGGACATGAACAAGTCCTTCTCTGCCCTTCTCCTGTACCTATCATTCAGCTTGGCTGGAGCCAGAAGCATTGAATTCCATTCAGCAGAAGCATCGATCTGTTCAACTTACTGTGCACAGCGGCACAGAAAAAGTGGCTGTTCTCTCTCTTCAGTGGCCTCTACAATTGCACATAGGAAGTCTTCAAAAAGGTCTGTCCCAATGCCCAAAGACCAGTTGATGCCTCTTGGTGAATGTGGTTTCTCTGATTTATTTCAAAACTTCTTCACTTCAGGCTGGTACAGAGTGTACTGAAGAATCCAGTTTCAAAATGCTGCCTTTGCAACTGTTATACAGTTGTTTTCTAGTCCTTTCCTCTAATTCTTCTTGCCTTTTGATAGGGACTATCAAGAGACGCAGGAAGCAATAAATAGAAATGTTGTTTAAGTTTATCTTAGGAGAATATGGGATATTGGCTCAAGGAACTTTGCTGATTATTTTGGCTAGCCTTGGACATTTCCTTTGGCAAATCTATAATTGCTTTAAGAAACATGTTCATGCTAAGCCAACTTCTAATACTGTACATTCAACTACTTGATTTCAGATACGTGGCCGAGTTCTGCCCCCTGCCTTACTGGGATTGCCCCACCAGAAGAAAAGTGTAATTTGTCCCACAGCTCACAGGTATTTGATTTCTTCATTATAACTTACTAAATGCTTTCAGGATATTTCTGTCTTGGATGAAATGTTAAACTTCTGGGAGAGGTAGTTAATAGGAGGGAGAAGGAGAAAAGGAAACTACACAATATATCTAATAAATATATGACATCTAATTTAAAAATCTATTGTTTTCTTTCAACAAAAGGGGAAGAAAGCAATGCAGCCATAGTCCCTTTCCCCAGGATATTGGCGCAAGTCCTGGATCCACTCAAATTTATAGGGACATGTAATTAATTAACTTCAAATACCAGATTATCTCATGGATTCAATATAACTCCATTCTGATGTGGATGTAAAAAAGCTTTTGATTAATGATCACAACCTTGCCCAGGTATTTGAGGGCTTTTACTTACTAGCAACAACTTTTTCTGGGGTTCTATATCATCAGCACACAAAGTGACTTCGAAGTCAGTATTTGGTATTCATTACTGATACTGCAGATGAAGCCTACAGGATGCAACCTTGGCCCTGTAAAGTCACTTTCAGTTTAATCATCAACTTCAGCAGCACCCAGATTTCATTCTGGTGCTTCTCTTGATATAATAATTGTCCTGGTTTCAGCTGTTTACACTAGTCAAGGACTTTTCAGCTTCCCATGCTCTGCCAGGTGCACAAGAAGCTGGGAGAGAATGCAGGCAGGACAGCTGACCCAAAATAGCCTCAGGGCTATTCCATACCACCTGATGTCAAGCTGAGTATATAAACTGGGGGAGTTGGCTAGGGGAGGGAGTGATTGCTGCTTGAGGGGGAGCTGGGTATTGGGTGGTGAGCAATTGCATTGTGTATCACTTGTTTTGTATATTCTTTTATCATCATCATTATTATTATTTTCTCTTTCTCTGCTGTCCTATTAAACTGCCTTTATCTCAACACATGGGTTTTAGGTTTGGGTTTTTTTTCCCTGGTTCTCTCCCCCATTCCACTGGGGCAGGGGGAGGGTGAGTGAGCAGCTGTGTGGTGTTTGGTTGCTGATTGGGGTTAAACCACAACAATAACAAACAAACCAAAATAACCTACATGACCAAAGAGCTCATGCTCTATGTGCTCTGAAGAGCTCATGAAGTTAGACAGAAGGCAGTGTCTTGTCTTAAACATCAATCTGAAGCCCAGAGCTTGAGGAAAGGAGCAGGTGAGGCTTGTCACAGAGGGAGAGCAGGTATGTCTGCAGAAGATTGTCACCATGTATAAGCTATTATCGCCACTCTCAAGACTTCGGGCAGTAGGTCATAGCAGTTTGCTGTCTTTCAAATAAAGGTTATCTCAGGATGCTTCTACAGTTTCAGACTCACCCATGGATCCTACTCCCTCAGACGTTGCAGTGGGACAAGTTTGGGGTTCATTTACACTGCTGTAAATCCAGCACTTCTACAGCTAAATTTATAGCTGACTCCAGCTGCAGTTAAGTTCTTCCATATCACACCTCCAAGATGGGGGACATGATCTAGCCCTAAGACCAGAAACACAGCTACTGCCATCTATTAACAGGCAAAGGAAAACACAGTCCTATCCAGCCTAGTCACTCACAAAGTCTCAGCTAGAACTGCCCACAGAGGCCCTGACTTTGCTTTCTGCACAGGGTGACTGGCCATTTGATGATGAGCCATTTTAATGGTAGTAAGCCTGTATCATGTAACTGGATCACGCCACATCACCCAGTGAGAAGTCCCCCTGCAGCTGCAGACCAGGGAACATCCAGCAGCAAGTTGGAGACTCTTCTGAGGCCAGTCACAGAGACTTCCCTGCTTTGTGCTCTTTGGCAGTGAGGTGTTAATATTTTCTCCAGTGGCAAAATAGGTCTGAGAAGCTCCTGGCTCTGGCAGGTCTGCTTCAATCCCTTTTCACTGTGTGTGGGCAGCTCTTGGTGGAAACTCTCTGTAGCCTAGATAACAGTTGATTTGGTTTGGCCATATGGGTCATTTCACTGATAGGAGCTATGAGGTGGCTCTGCCTGAGTGCCCCTGAGAAAGCTCAGACACAAGCAAGGCTCAGAAACTCTTACATCAGTTTTGATATTGAAGATGGAGCTACCTGCTTAGGTTTTGCAATCATACCATCAGGAAGACAGACCTCATATGCAGCAGATGCGGTTCAGTAAAGTGATGCAGCTTTGGCAGTCAGGAGCTCAGACATGTACAAAAAAGTTAGGCTGGTTTCTCTGTTGAGCCTGGTTTCATTCACAGAATAAAATTAGTGGGTCATGTTCCTGGCTTGTTTTGGGCACAGTGATGGTTTTCATGGGGTTTCCACCAATTAAACCAAATGAATTTCCACTGCCACCAGGGGAGTCCAGACATGCTCTTCCAGGCTGGTGGGAACGTGTCAGGGAGCCGTGCACAGGGTATCTTATATGTCGATGTTGGTGAAGATCCACTACAAATGAGATCTGTGGTCCTGATGCCCTACCCACTTCAAATAGTATGAATTGGGAGAGATCCTATGGAAACCATAGAGTGTTTCTGTAGAATAGAGAAGGGAGGTCCCTGCTTAAATTCCCACTTAAATATTGCATCAGATTTCCAGTGCAATACGGTACAGAGAACGGACACTTCATTAGGAAGCCCTTTATTTGGCTAATTGCATCTCTGAAATAATAAAATCCTTATGTGAAAAACCATAGTCTGATCCACTGTCAAGCATGTGGAACAGGTTGCCCTTCTATGTCCAAATGAAACAGCCTAATAGACTGTTACAGACCTCTGAAAGTAGGTAGATTTTTCAGTTCAAGCTTCAGTACTGGGAGGACAACGACTCAGTCCCAATGGTACTTGCAAAATGAGGACTACTGCATAACTCCAGGCCTGAGTTCCCTTGCACTGACACTGTTTTTGCTCTGCAATTGTTCCATTCACTTCCATTGAGCTTTTATGCTAACCCACTTTTAGGGCTGAACATTGCTGTCAGGTCTCCTGGCTGCTATTAGGAAGAAGGTGTGTGATTGTCTGTTCGGTGTAAATCAGCATAGCATTGTGAGAGCAGTCTCATCAGCAAAATGTGAAGTCTGTTTATGTTGCCACATTCTGACCTGCCATGAATTCCCCCACTTCAAAGCCTGACAGCAGCAAAGATTTTCAGAAAGCTACTGGCAAAGTTCAGGGACTCCAGCAAGCCTTCCAGGTGAGAGCCTGATTCTGTAAACATGTTTTAGGGAACATTTGCGGGAATGTTTATTCTGAGTTTTGGAGCAACCCTATAGCCAATCCCATTCACAAACTGTTTCCATCTTCCAGTCCCCTTGCAGGCCCCCACCAATCACTTAGATCTATTTCATTTTTAAGGATGATTCAATTTTAAAAATAAAACCTAGCATGTGAGCAGCTTCCAGCATGTGTCAGGAAGAGATAAGTCACCCAAAGCTATGATGGCCCACCAGGGTGCCTTAAATGGAGTCAAACTCCTGTCTACACAGTCCTTATTAGGATCTTTCTCCCTCTCCCTCTCTCTCTCACTTCCTTTTGGCGTTTGCTCTGTAAACTGAACAGCACCTGAGCTGGCATCTTGAACCTCACCAGTTTTTGTGGAGTTCAAATTGAGTTCAAATGTTCTAATTAAAATGTGCCCTTCCTCTCTATCGTTAGATAGCTGCAAACAGATGACTGGAGCTTCCTGACTGGGAAAGGTTGGTCAATGGCCTTATATCCAAGGGGTGAAACATCTCTGCTGGGAAACAAATCTTGACTGAAGTGGTCTGTGTAAGGCCATCTATTAAGTCAGAGCAGTAGCAGCTGCATTAAGACTTTAACTCTTCTCACCATGGTCTTGTGGGAAAGGGGTTTGTCTTCCAGAGCTGGTATATGGGTTTCTGACTCCCTGTTCAGACCTGATGTGTGTGACTGGCTCTTTGCCTCCAAGCACCCAGGATGGTGAGCCCACATTAACTGTTTCTTATCTTTTCTTGGAGTGAGATTTGCTCTTCCCATTGGAATAGTGCTGGAAACTGAAGGCAAAGAAAGAGGAAGAAGAGCTTTGTAAATAACTAACTTTCTGCTACAGCTGCTATAAAAAAGAACTGGGGTGATCCCAAAATTAAAAATTGCATTCTTTTCAGAAATGTGCTGACCCCTAGTCATACTGCATTTTCTCTGCCCAGAAATTAATTTTTTTGGCACTTTTCTCTCTTTAAAGAAATGAAACACCAGTCTCTGAGGTCCCAAGTTTGCTTTACAATGGGGAATGAAAACCTATTCCACTGAAAATCAAAAGCCAAATATTTTGAAACCTTCTCAGTTAATTTTTTTAAGCCAAAACTCAATAAAGCTCTGCCACTGGCAGTACTTGCCCTAGCACGTTTTTCAGAAAATGATGGTTGCAGCCGAACCTTTAAGCCATTCAGAGTCCACTTCAGATTCAGTTTGTGCTGTTCGTATTTCCTCATCGCTTCCTTTTTCAGAGGAGAGATGAATAGAAACCTGGCCTATAGATGGGCAAATTCTATTTGAGAAAGGCCCAAGCCCTTCTCAAACTTAAAACTAGAAAAGAAAGAGATCTGGTCTCAGTAGAAAGCACAGAGGAACTGTTTCCCATCAAACTCCAGAGGTGTTTGAATAGCTCTAATCTCAGGACTGAATTTGCTGTTTGCCCCTTAACGCATGCAACACAATCCCCACCATGGCTAATATACCAAGACTGATCAGAGGTCTCGAGCTCCAAGCCTGTGCTGCCACAAGCTTGTAGGAAGAAACACATCTTCATCATCTATACCTGTAATTGTCCCATTGCTATTTCTGAATGAGGGAAAGGGCAATCCTGCAGGGTGCTCAGCAGTAAACCACTGAGGATCTCCCCTTCCCAAGAGATTTCTCTACCCTCTACCCTGATTCATTCCTCCCCTACCAGCTCACGTGCTTAGATATTTGTTTAGGCTGTGGCTCCATGAGCAGCCCATGCTGGCAGAAGCTGGGGCGAATGATGAAATCAACAACCTGGCTCCTCTCTGCCCCTCAGGTCCCTCTTCCTTTCTTAGGCCAACACAAAAGGTGCAACAAAAACAAAATCATCAAATCACTGTTGCTTTCCTAATCCAGAGCATGGTAGACTGGCTGTGTTTCCTTTGGGAATAGGGGTGCCTGAAAGGGCTGTGGAAGAACTGTCCCCTGTGAAGGTTTTCCTTCCAGTTGCTGATACAACCCATCACTAAAGAACCAGAGGCTCATTTGTCTGCAAATATTTTTATTGTAGTAGTAGCATTGTTGAAGCAGTGATGAAAGGATATAGGCCAGTCAAGGTTTGTAGGGAGAGATAACATCTTTTATTAGAGTAGCTAATACTGTTGGAAAAACCAGACACACTTTTGGAAGCAATATTATCCTTTATTATCTCACTGTTCCCCTCCCCTGTGACCCCTTACCATCCTTCATCTGAAACAATAAATACTTATAAAGTGGAAGGAAACCTGACCCTCTGGGGCAGGTAAGAGACAAAGGCTTGTGTCTGACTCCTGATCCCCATACCTCTCTCACTGGTATCAGTAAGAAATCTCCCAATGCTCAAGGGCATTGCATGGCCCCTGCCTGCCCTGCTGTCCTGTGTCAGCAACAACAACAATGAGAAAACCCTCTCGCAGTGGTGTTGGTAATGAGCATTTCTGATTAGGGTCCCTAGTCTGGCCTCTTTTTGCCCCTCCATCAGCACCTCGTGGGTCAGTGAGTGCCCATTGGCAGCAGGAAGTTCTAGGCTCAGAATGGGCTTAGCATGCAGGGAAGGGATGTTAGGTTAGATATCAGGAAAATCTTTCTTGGGCATGGTTACTCAGGCACCAGAAAAGATTTGTCTGGGGTCATTGCAGAATCTCCTTTGCCAAAGAACCTCAAGATGTTAGAGGAATATCTGTCAAAAATTACTTTACCTAAAAATACCTTATGCTGCCTGGGGGCAGGGAGACGGACCAAGTCAGGGTAGTGTCAGCTCCTTTTCTGGGAGCCCATTTTCATTTCTGGGCTCTCCATTTCCCTACCACATCTTTGCAGGCCAGTCTCAGCTTTGCAGTCTTGCTCTGCCCATCTGGCATAAGGACCAAGGAGCTGATTCCAGTTGTCCTGATTTCAGCTGGGACAGAGTTAATTTTCTTCCTAGTAGCTGCTATAGTGCTGTGTTTTGGATTTAGGTGAGAATAATGTTGATAACACACTGATCTTTTAGTTGTTGCTAAGTAGTGTTTATACTAGCCAAGGACTTTTTAGCTTCCCCTGCTCTGCCAGGTGCACAAGAAGCTGGGAGGGGGCACAGCCAGGACAGCTGACCCCAACTGGCCAAAGGGCTATTCCATACCATATGGTGTCACGCTCAGTATAGAAACTGGGGGAGCTGGCCAGAGGGCAGCAATCGCTGCTCGGGGACTGGCTGGGCATCGGTCAGTGGGTAGTGAGGAATTGCATTGTGCATCACTTATTTTGTATATTCTTTTATCACTATTATTATTATTATTCTCTTCCTCTGCTGTCCTATTAAACTGCCTTTATCTCAACCCATGCGTTTTATTTTCTTTTTTCCGATTCCCTCCCCCATGCCACTGAGGGGGGGAGGGTGAGCGAGCGGTGGTGTGGTGCTTAGCTGCCGACAGGTTAAACCATGACACCAGTGCTCTGTGAATTTGTGGCTGCATACTTTCTGCTTGGCTGCCCTGTGGAGGAAAAAATTGCTGAGCAGAGCAGCCACATATAATCTAACAAGAGCGTTTTGTTGGCCTTCCTAAGACTGTCGCCCAAGCCAGGCATCTCTAGCTCAGGACAATGTAGCCACCAAGCCCCCTGCCAGATAAATGAGAGCGAGAACATTTCTCCACACACCATGGTCCCCCCACTCTTGATGAATTGCCAGCAGCTTTTCAGGAGCAAGTCCCAGAGCCGTACCTTGTCAGAGGCGGCAATAAGGGGAAGAGGGAGGAGAGGATCATAATGTGGGTTTTGATAACACTTTTCAACACCACCAGAAGAGTATAATAGAGACCAGGCCTCGAATAATTTGCTTAGACTGGGAATAACACCTACAGGAGATAGTGCAGAGTCTGAGGTGACAGGTGGGTGTCAATGGGAATACAGGTCGTTTAAATTAAATCAATACAAGTATTTTGAGAGGGGGGAAGACCTTTGTCTCATGCTGATGGGGACAGAGGGGCTGCCAAACCTATTCAGGGCAGATTTTAAACTGCCTGAACGGCCACGTGCCATGTTATCTCCATGTTATTTCATACGACGGTAATCACTTCCATGCTCTAACTGTTGCCCAGGGCAGAAATGACCGTGTAACTCTGCTCAAATCAGGGAACATTGCCCCATTTCAGAGCCAGGGACAGTAGATATACATGAGGACAGGCACCTGGCTCTTGTTTGTAAGTGAAGATAGCCATCATTAAAAGGTTTTCCTTCTCTAGAGAATATCTTGAGCTGACTAGAAACCCCTTAGCAGAAAAATATCTGGTTGGTTCAAAGAAAGGAGGGAGAGAAGGAAGAAGGGAGAGAGCAGTAGAGGGGTTGTGAAAACATGTCAATTTAAACAGAAACTTGTTTTCAGTAGTGTCAGAGTTTCTTTTTAGCTCTTGTTCTGATTCATATCAGCTTTTTGATTGTATTACAAATCTAGATTAATTTCATATAGTGTCTTAGGTTATGTTGGTGTTATTTAAGCTGTACAATGTTTTACAAAAAAAGCAGCTACCTGCCTTCTCATGGGATGTTATTGTTACCCTGAGTTTTTTCAGTCACTGGTTTTAATTCCTTTCAGGTTAACTAAAATGTCCAGCTTTCCAGGGCACTGAGTATAGAACAGATTGTTTCCCTGCCAGTGGCACTCTTCACACTGTAAAACTCAGGTCCTATTTGGTCCTTCACTTGTAAAGTTTCATAGTACACTTCATGAAGACGATGGGTTTCACTAAGGCCTGTCATTTTGTCCTGCAGGATCCTGGGGGTGAGCAGATGTTGTTTGTGAAAGGATTTTGAAGGCTTTTGAATAAGAGGCTAATCCACAAGATAAAAGTAAAGAAATAAAAAGGGGAAAATTCAAAATGGATCAGAGGAAATGCTTCTCTAGCCAACGTATGATCATTTCTCATAATATTGTTACACACAAAAAATTGGCAAGCTCCTAAAAGGAATGGACTTGTCTACAGATAACAAGCATATCCAAGCTGCAAGTAATGAATGATAAATCTGTTTTAAAGGGTTTTTAAAACTTCTGATTTCAGGGTTGAGACTAATCTTTAACAGGATATGTAAGCAGTCCTTCTTGAGAGCAGATCATTTCACTACCTCCTGCTTTGGAGGATATCTTTCCCAAGAGCACTGGTGCCTGCTAGCTATTGTCAGAAAACAAGGAGCCACATTACATGAATTTTTTCTACAGTGCTGTGTTGTTCATAGTCTCTAAAACTGAGTAGACATTGAGATAAAATATTTGGCAGCATTTAAAAAGGAGTGGATAAATCTGTAGGTAACAAAAATATCCTGAACCTCACCAAAGGGGAAGTCAAGGCCTCTCTTTTTAGAGCTGTGATTCTGCATTAGATAAAACAAGATCTTCATATACATACATTTCTGTGGAGTAGAAGACTCCCTAAGATGCTCAAAGATGGTCTGTGTATTTGCAGAGCCCTGTGGCAGTCTATCTTTCCAGTATTGCAGAGCAATTGCAGCATGAACAATTTAAGATTAGGATATGGCTGGCTCAAGGGGGATTTCATTTTTTTGCATGACATACCTCAAATGTCAGAGAACCTAAAGGAAAGACTAATTTCTTTCCATGGGCTTTGGCCCCATAAAAAATTGTGATCAAAATGACCCGCAGGATGTTCCAGCCTATTCTCCCTGCCAATGCTGCATGTCATCTCTCACAGTGCTGATACAGTGACAGGCCTTATATAATTTTACATTATCTCTGATGTTATCTGGCTGGTCTAATTGGAGCTGACTGGGTCTCTGATCTATTGAGACTACACATCTCTGTCTTCACACCTCTCTTGGCCACAGTAGCTGCTGAAAAGAGCCCTAGGGACAACTGACATTCTTGACTGCCAGCCCAAACGTGTCAGCTGGAAGGAAGACTTTCCCAAATGACATCCCCTCCCCCACAGAGCTTTTGGCAGTCACCCCGCTGCCATCTCCAGTCAGGAACATCTGGCCGTCGGATCAGACAGAGGCAGAGCTCTCTGTGACCCCTGACCCCGGCTGCCCTGTCCCTACCCCTAAAAGGGGGGCTGCCATTGTCTACTGAAGTGGCCGGTGGCCTCAGGCTGCTTCCCATGACTGTCCCACCTGGTGCTGGCTGGCCTTGGGCTGGCAGCCCTGGCTGTAAGGTCAGAGGCTGAGAAGGGCACGGAGCCACCCACAAGGTAGCATCCCCTCTAGGAGGCTCCAGGGTCCTTTCCCTGTGTGTTGGTGGGAGCGGTACCCAACTTCCCGTGCTGCAGTCTGTCTTGTGCTGCAGCCAGACGGTCCCTGGGGCTCTTGACCTGGCCAAAGCATCAGCAGCCACTTAACATGTTACAGTGGAAAGGTGACACTGGGTCAAACTCTGCTGTTGGTGGTGTTGGCAAAAAGCCAGAGCAACTGCACTCAGGTCACAAGAGTCTGTTCCTATGTGACTGGAAAGTAGGGTTTGTACACCTGGACTTATGTCCTTATAATGGAGAAATTTCTGATTTTGCATCCCTACCCCAGAATACAAGAGGCAAGGGAATTAATGTCACTTTCAATGTGGCTAACAGAAAGCAAAATTCCCTAGTATATCTTAGCTTTCAGCCAAGCTGCGTTTAGACAATTATGCACCAACAAAAAAAGTCTGCTTAGAGTCCTAGCCACAAAGTTTCCTCCAGAGCTCTTTCCATTGTGTGTTGGGGGCTCTGCACCTCCCCCTTCTCTTTGCCTTCATTAAAATTGAAGTCCATCTGCTCTGCCCAGCCCGCTAGAGCTCAGGGAATCTCACGTCACTCCTGTCTCAGCTAGAGATGAGCCTGAGCCGCACATTTTTGGAAGGAGATGCCTGTTTTTTTCCCAGTTGTAGATTTATGGGAGGAGGCAGGGGGAGTCTTCTCAACTTTGCCCCAGTTCCTTAAAAACAAAAATCCAGCAGGGAAAGATGGCTGTGGCTGTGGATTGGGCCCCATCCCTGCTCTCCATGGCAATGGGCTTCTGTGTCATTCCCAGTGAGTTATGTCGTCACTTCTGCAATGGGTAAATGGGAAGTGAGGGTTTCCTCACAAAAGGGCAGCTCACAGTGAAGGCATCTACTCTCCTCCACTGCAGGGCAGCCTCTCTGCTGCCTGTCCTGCCTGCACTGCCCAGGGTGTGAAGAAACCAGGAGGCAGGCAGCTGCCCTTGGCAGACAGCTAGAAAAGCCAAAGAGAGGGTGGGTGGATGACCAGAGCTCCCAGCGTGAGAGCTGGAGATAGGCCAGGAGGGTCAGTGCCCTCCCTAGTTCCACCAGACTGTGTGCCTGGGGCATGGTGACCGCCCCCCAGACCCCTGTTTCAGGGATTCCACCTTCTGCCCACTCTGCTAGCCTCTGCCCTTCAGAAGGGCATAAAAAAGAGAGGGAAGGCAATCCAAAGAGGGAATAAGTCCGAGAAATTGCTGCGAAGCAGATGTCTGGGAATCATTATGAGAACACTCTCAATCTTCCCAGAGCAGCTGAAAGCTTTACTGCCAACAGCACTTGGCTGCCAGTCTCCCATTCCTGTATAAATGATGATAATGGTCTTCGCTACTTCTTCTCCACACGATCTCCTCCTGTCTGTGGGGGTGTGCTCTCCCTGGCAACCACAAAGCTCTTGTTATATGTAAGAAGTTGTTGGCAGCAAGGACTGGGATTGAACAGAAGAGAGAGAGGAGGTAAGGTCCCTCCTCAAGCTAACAGCCACCAGTGATAGGCCCCTGCTGCGGCATTTTGTGCTCATTACATAGCTACTCTGGGTGCCTCTAATAGGCAGCACTTGCCTATTAACAAGCGCTGAGCTTTGATAGGGAGTGAAGGGTCAGAAGCATCCAGTGCTTATAGGAAAAAAAGCGATGAGCCTTTTTTCTTGTGGTAGCACTGACCAGTCCCTGTTACAAAAAAGGCAAGTGCCCTCTACCAGTCCATCACTTATCTTTGCAAGCAGTACATTCCTACAACCCTCTGGTTACTCAAGGCCCATCTCAACTTTGTGCAAAGGGTCGCTGCTCCTGGACTTAAATCAGGCACTTCTGTCACTTTGTATTTCTTTTGGTGGTACTTAGCTGAGGCTCAAGTTTTTATTCTGCAGCAGCTCCAAAGAGCCCTTTGTATGTGGTACCCTGCTGATGAAGGGCTGTCTGGTCAGCAGTCTGAGATACTCCCAACAGCATGCTGAGCAATAGTAACACAAACCCACCACGTAAAGCCTTTGTGACCATGGAAATATTCTTTACTGCAAAACAATAAAGCAGAGCTCCTTGTCCTGCAGCACTTCTTTCTCTGAGTGCCTGTGGAGTTAGAGACCCACCAAGCTTCCTAGAGGTGAATTTCTCCCTGCAGCAGTAGTGTTTCTGCATTTATCTGATGTATGACAACAGACAGCTTTTCCACCTATAGGGTTTCAGGCTGTAGTGTTTATATTTCAGACATGAAACTTGACAAATAATAGCAGCAAATATCAAATGTGCAGAGATTTGTGGACATGTTTAGATTGTGCCCCAGCTCATGTGCCTGACAGACCTAGCCTAGTCCAGAGAAACCCAGAGTTCACAGATGACACCTCTGAAGATGACTTTTCTGTGTCTAGAGAAGGTATAGAGACCCAAGTAACTTCTTTTGCAGGGGATAGGGAGCTATTCTGACTCCCAGATACAAACTCAAGATATGGATATTCCAAGTTTGCCTTTTTCTTGGATTAAAAAACCCCAGGCTTCTCCAGAAACTTTCAGTGCTCATACACAGGTCTGTCAAGCACATGTGATAGCTCTAACATCAGCCCTGCTGAATATATAGAAAATCAGTATCAGTGCTACTGAGCAGAAACCTGGCAGATCCAGTTGTCTCACTGGCAAATAGCAAGGTAAGAGTAAACCAGCAAACCCTGAAATCTCTTTCCACAGTAGCCCTCTCTCTGGTTCACTGGTGGGGTGTTCGCCATGGATTTTCCTCTATCAGCCACCCAGCCCTGAACACTGGGCCCTGGCTCCCTGTGGGACACAGGATTGTTGGATTTCTGTAGGCTCTGGCATGAGTAAAAGGCAAGTGATCCCTCCTTTGACTTACTCAGAAATAAGAAGCAGGCACAAGCAGGCCTGCACCAGCCAAGAAACATTTCTCTGTAAATCTCCCCATGCCTTTTTGGTGAGATTAGTAACAGCACAGAACAGTTTTGCAACACAAATACTCGTGTACTCGTTTTGGCCACTTTCAAGCAGTGGAAACGTGCAGGCGGCTTCATTACACACAGAGAAAAGGAGACTCAATGCAATTACTGGCTTTTTTTCAGATCAAAATGGTGCAGTGCAGCAAGCAGATAAACCCCGTGCCAAAGCATTTCCTAAAGAAAGCTTTATTATAGCAAGGCTCTGTTCTCAGAGGCCTTTCATGTTCTTTGTATTGTAAAGTCATGGGCTGACTTATCCAAAATGACTTGCACTCTGGAACTGCACAGCTTCTCTTCTTCTGTTTTGTTATAAAACCTCGAGTTTCCTAAATCTCCTTAATAAAAGTTCTCAAGGGTTGACTGGAGAAGATGGGAGAAGCCAGCCAAGTGCAGCATTCCTGGACCAGCTCTCCCTTCACAGAGGGAAAGACTTAAAAATTGAGGTTAAAGGTCTGGCTTAAGCCAACTGAGTCTGCCAGATACAGAGCTATATGGCCAAAGACCTGCCACACCTTGTGCTCCTTTCTCCCCACGCTCCCCACTCTACCCCTGCCAAGCCCATCCTTGCTGGGTGCTGACTAGGTTCTGAGCACAACATCTTTGCTCTAAAGGCTTTAAAAAAAATCTAGTTTTTACTGAAGCCATGGGAGCAACTCAGTAGTTCAGCTCACACTGGTGTTTGCAGTTAGGAAGGACCTAAGCTTCTTAACGGTGGAAGTACTGATTGGAGCACTAGTTTTATTTTTTTTTCATAGAAAAAGTCCACCAAAAAATAAACTCAATCAATGAAAATTCCACAGGAATTTTTTCATAAATGATAAAAGGGTGAATTAATTGGCCAAAAGTCAGACCATTGCTGATCTGAAAAGCTGTCATGAAGCCTCATGGGAGCAGCAGCTAGAATGCTTCATGCTGCTCCTCTGCTTCATGGGCTGAGACATATGGGTGGACCACATCCCTCAGGGTGCAAGGTAACATGGGCTCCCAGCCTCATCAGGGAAGCTGCACACCCAAACGTGAGCAGTGGTGTTGGATTCATTTCTGAAGACTGAAGGTCATCAAAAGGCAGTGGTGTCAAAGGAAAGGCAGGTGTGTCACAAGCAGTGGCAATGCTACATCTGTCGTTTTGCCTTCACATGAAAATCCTCAGCTTTTGCTGGAACATGGAGTGGTACATTACAACCCAGAAGTAGGAAATAATATGTTTTTAGATGTCTGTATTTTCCTATTGTTTGTCAAAACTCATTTCCCTCTCTGGCTGGCCTAAATAAAGCACACTTAAAAATACAGACAATGTGTATTGCACATGTTGAAGCTGTATTAGATCATCCCACGTGGCTCTGTCGCAGAAGCAGTGAGGCTGCCTGTGTCCTTGGGGGTCACCCTCAGTTCTCGCTCCTCCCGCTCCACTGCCCTCATTTTGCCTGCGGTGATGTGCATTACTGCACAGCCACGTGGGCGCCACAGAAAGGCAGATAAATGCACACAAAGAACAGGAAAGGAAAAAGCAAGCCAGGGGAATACACTGGTGTGCTGAGCTGCCTGACAATCCTTCTGGGGGCTCTAAATCTTTTGTTTCAAGTAGGGGCTTTCTTTGAATGACAATGTCTAAGTCATTTATCTAATACACAGGTGTAAAAACCTCAGCAAGAACATATATGGTAGAAAAGACAACTCCTGTGTCCCCCAGGACTGCAAGTAACAGCTGCTTTTGCAGGACTCCTTGTGACCATGTAAGTCATAAGGCTTTTCTCCTAAGAAACTCTAAGGAAAGCTCTGTTTTGTTCAACAAAGGGAATGCTAGGGAGATGTTTTTATCATATATCCAACACACTTTCAGGACCCAAGGTGTTACTCATTGACTTGTCTCCCCCAACAAGTAAAAAATTCAGCACCAGAAGTGCAGCCCTGAGCTGAAAGGTGGCAACCAGCAAAGCAGCAGAGATGACCTGAAGAGAAATTTTGCCTGTAGACATTGGGACAGTTCCTTGTGTTGCAGAGAAAGTTGTGAACAAGTCTCGCGTTCTTTGTGTCCTCAGAAAGCAGCATGCTGGTCCTCGCACCTGGCTTTTACAAGTCTTTTTCACTATTTCAGCACTCCTATTTGGTGTCTGCATTTACCTCCACCTCCTACATTTCCGATCTCATCCCAAATTTATTACTACAAACCAACCAATCTGTCAAGCACATTCAAAAGTGCTGAGAATCTTTAAAATGCTCCTGGACCAAAAAGCTCTGCCTCCTCTCTCATTTAAATTATCGATGTTCTGTTTTTAAGAGTTCTCATTTGGGGGTCTTTTGACCCTCTCTTTTGTTTTGTTTATCCTTAGTACAATTTTTGGTTTCCGGTGAGATTTCAAACTCTTCTTGGCAATAATACCTAGAAATATTTCACAGCTTCCCGCCTACACCAAAACATTTGTGACCCAGACACTGATTGGACAGATAATGGCTTTTAACTCGTATTTCAGTGCTCCATTTGTGTAGTGAGGAGAAAAGTAATTCTCTGGTTAATGGAGAATAATCTGAAAAGCATGTGAAGACTATACAGCCCTAGGTCTGCTTTCTTGTACACCCATTCTGCCCTCCCCAATTTATACATGGCCTCATTAACAACCTTTGCTCAAAATGATATTGTGTGATATTTTCTAGAGCTGGATCCTCACCTGACTCGTGCTGAAATCAAAGTGTCTTAAGTCCAGCCCTGGTTTTTTTGCTTGCCTTGCTCGTCTACTGCAGGTTTTGCAGCTGAGGCTTTTATTCAGAAGTGTTGCACTGTACGATCCTCATGTCTGGGTTAGTAAAGCATCATTGGCACAGAGGGTCTTTCTGCCTAATGACAGATCTAGTGCTGGAGCCCTTGGCATGAGAAGGATTGTCTGGGGTGGGGAATACCACACTGGGACTAGGAAAATCTGCATTCAATTCCTTGTGGAGCAGTCACAGTCTTCCTTCCTTCGGCTAAATCACTTCATCTGGCGCATGCTTCAATTCCCCATCCATCCAGGGTGGATAGTATTTCCCCCTACCTCCAATGAACACATTCATCCAAATCTTGGCGGGTCCAGGGTATTTTGATATCACAAGGATGAGGTCAAGGACCAAGAGGCTACAGACCCATAGAACCACAGGTCAATTTCAATGAAATATCTGATTAACCTGTAAAATACAGAGGTGGTAAATACTGCAAAAGGAAGATGCAACTGATAACTAAGTGTATCTGATCACTGTGCACAAGGATCACATTTCCTAAGTCAGGGAAATAACTAAATATTGCAAAGGGGAGGAAAATCTCCATCAGAAAGCAAGGACTTTACCGAACTTTGTATCTTCACTTTCCTGGGGAGACATTTAGCTTAAACAGATATAAAAGTTCAGTTTTTCCTGGGTCTGGGAGCATGTGAAGGCAAGGAAAAAACACATTAATAGTTAGGACTTAATTTTCACATTAACACCTCCCCATCTCCTAGAGACACCCACCCCTTCTGGTCTGTATACATCATTATTTCACATCATTAATTACCACATGCTGATGAATTTCTGGTGCTGTGTGAAATGTGGAGTTTCTGAATAGTGAGAGGACCTGATGCAGGTCCCATTGGGATCAGAAGGATACAACTGTCCCCTTACACCACAGCTACCTATGGGAGTGGGCTAATTTCCTGGGGAGAGATGACGACATGCTCAGTACACAGCAGGATGGGGCCCTAGGAATCCCTTTCTTAACAAAGCCCATATCTCATCACGTAATCTCTTAATTATTGTTAGGGATAGTTTTTTGTAACTCCATGTTAATAAATATCTCTCAACTTCAGCCTCTTCTCCACAAAATATAACAAATGTTTCACAGCTTCAGCCTCTTGGCCATAAAGTATAATCCTTCGCAGTGACCTCTGTTTTTCCTCATAGGGATATTTCTCCTCTTATTGTGCCTGTCATGGCTGCTTTGCCTGCAATGCCCATCAATTAAGAATGGTGTCTACAAAGAAGGGGTTTTGTACCTATAGGTAAAACAGACCCATCAGAAGTAGGAGTTTTAATCTCTCCTTGTGTTTCTGCACGAATAACTTGAGGTGAAAGTGGCAGAAAAGGACGTTCTCGGGGGGGTGTGCAGCCAAGATAAAAGTCTTCATTTAACACCATTTAAATGTAAATTGTAGTGAAACATGTTAGTGGCAGAAAGGAAGTTATGACTGATCAGATATGAGGCTTTGAATCGTTTGCCAAAGCAAACTTCTAGGTATTTCGCTTCTTTCTTTTTTGCATTCTTCTCCTCTAACTACTTTTGATCAGTTACATGTACAGTGATGGCTGCTATCAGGGAGTCAACAAACAGAGCTGCCCAGAGCAGGAGCAGGAATAGGAATATGGGATACAAAAGGAAACTTCAGCATATTAAAGATATTCAAGGAAAGGGAGAACTTCAAGGGTTTCCTTCCAGAGATAATGAACAAAGTAATGCAAAGTGAAACTGAAGATGAAGAGAGAAAGTGAGAAAGACATCTGAGAAAATTTCTGCAGGGGAGTAAAAGATTTTTGTCAAGGGAAAAAGGGATCAAATAACAAACCTCTTTCACAGTGGAAAGACCAAACCCAAGCAATACTGTCATTTTGCTTCTATTCACTTCTGATGCGGACCTTGAGCCTGGATGAGATCTTGAGCTAAATTCTGACAGAAAAACATCCAGGGGGTTCATGCAGTGGAGAAGTTCTGTTCCACAAAATGAGCTGATGTGCTGATGACAGCATGAAGAGTAAAATAATCAGATTTGGAATGAAAGATTCTGAGAAAGTAGGGTTATAAATGTCTGGTTTTGAACAAAATATGGCTTGTCTTTGCTTTGCTGTGTCATCCTATATCATATTGACATTAGAGGAAGTATTTTGCTATTAATTCCCTCTGAGGAAACCCAGAACAAGCCCTTGTTTAAATTAGAGGATTTTTCACACTGAAAATTTTGAAGAGCTCTGCATGTAATGAGTGAGGTCACCTTGCTAATTTGCACAAGTCACCCTATAGCTGTTCTGCTGCAGAGAACAAGGTCTGGACTAAGCTAAAATTGTTTGTGGGTTATTAATATTTTTCATGACACTCTGACAAGAAAGAGATATCTGAAGAAAAAGCCTTAGCTTAGGGGGTCCATACAGATACAAGGCAAAAGAGTAGACTTAGGTCTGTATGAATGTACACATGACTTCCCAAAGTTTGGATTTGTTTATTTTCACCAGATCTCATAGAATAGCAGGTGTGATGGGAAATGGAGATCAAGGACTTCCACATCACCCAGTCTATAAAAGCAAAGCTAAGGAAAACCTGAATGGCAGCTCTGATGTGGTGTCCTAGTGAATGATGTGAAGGGTTGTTCAGACCATTTTGTTAGCAAAGAATTGAAATCTGTCACAAAGTGGAGTAATTGTGTAGGCACAATAGATCAGAAAGTGAGGTCTTCCAAGATCCGTCCAGCTGTCTGTCCTGCTGAGCCACCTAGGGCTCAAGCAGCACCTCATGCTCGCTCTCTCTGTTTTCAAAGCTGACACACAGGGGTCTGATTCAGGCCCCCAGATCACTCTGTGGAGAACCTGGTTTACTTCATGGATAATATAAGGACTCAGGATCCAAAAATCCTGTATAATAAACAATATAATGCTTATTATAATAAGCTTGTTTCCTTGAACTTAGATACCCCAGTGGCTCCTAAGTCTTTTGCAGAAACTGCCAAGCATTCTCTGAATACAGCTTTATGTTCATCTGTGCTGCCTGTCTAGAGAAGGGCTTAATCTGTGTCAGGATGCTGATCTCTGAGTGCTGATGTTATGCATAGATTGATCTTAAAGTGGTTTGGTTTTTACACATTCAGGAAAAAATAAACTCCTTGTTTAACTCCTTGTGGACAAAATCCACAAGTCGTCATGCAGCGGTAAATCAGGAGTCACTAAAATCCATGGAATTTTTCCATACTTGTATGCATATACATAAGGTCAGCTCTTGGATCTTAAGTACTCTTGATTAGGCCCTTACAGTTACTGGGACATTTATCTGCCATGATTTCAATTCAGTTGCCCAGCTGCTGCTTGAAGAGTCAGGTTCCTAAATCCCACTGTCACCTACTTTTCTGGTGGCTTGAATTTATGAAGCCACCAAAGTCCTGTCCCTGGACTGTGTCTAGTGCACTACCTGTAGCTAAAGCTTGCACCAAAGGATGGAGCTACCCAGATGTTATACTTAAATTAGGTAAAGAAAATTCCTGACAGATTCAGCAATAGTATCATGTATCCACCATGGCCTTTCTACTTTTTGAGACTATTGTCATAGACGTTAAACTAGAGGGGTCTATTATGGTATTTCTAAAGGTCCCACATGGCCCCATGTCCCTACATGCCTGAAAGACTTGCATGAAGTTAAATTCTGGCCCTGCAGTAGCCTCCCTGTGCAAGCAATCAGTTTTTCTACAGATTTAAAGAGCATCATTTTTCTAAGGAAGGCATATTCATATGACTTCAAATCATGGCTCTAAATCATTAAAAAATTCTAATCCTGATCACACATACGTTTATGGGATATTCAGTTAAATGGGACTGTCCCTGAAGAAAACTATGTGATTCACAATTACAAATGTTATTTCTGAGTTGGGAAAATTTTCAAAATACCAGTGATTGCTTGTGATAAAATGCAGTATAAGGTAATGTTCTGCAGTCAAAACATGAAAGCTGGCACAGAACAATGTAAACCCTACCTACCCCATGCAATAATGCTAAAAACACCTTATCAAATTTTGACCCAGAAACACGCATGCAGCAAGATAACAAATAACTCATTCTTGGAGAAGGGCCCAGCACTGATTTATATCTTGCAACCCAAATAAATATAAAAAGCCTGCCAGAGCTGACCATGTAAATCTTAACCACCTCATATGGTTTCATTCTATGAAGTGAAAAATATGAGGCAGAAGGTGTTTTAGCACTGTGAATGAGCTATTCAGGAAGAGTATTATTTATTGAACTCTATGGGAGGGAAGTTAATTTCAGAAGTTATAAACATGATGAATTATAGCTAATATCTTGAAGGAATTAAATGGAATTGAAAGAAAAAAAAAAAGGTCCCTATTTTCATTTACATAATAACTGGGGCTGAGCAATGTTAAATACAGGCTTACACCTGCCAGTAACTGGCTGACTAGCAATCTTTGAAACCACCGCTGATTAACCAGAGTGAGGACCATCTCACAAATCAGTGGCACTCGTGTTTTATGTGTTCAGTCCTCATGAGAATTAATGGGACAGTGCTGGGTAATAATTTCAGCCTAGGGGTGGTTTGTGACCTATTTGCTTTCACTCTTTGCTATTCCTACAGTGCAGATCACCTATGAAAACTGACAGTGTCCCTGCTCCCAGAGTGAATACTTTCACGCTAGAAGCTGGATGGAGGTTGGAGAAGAATAGTCCCACAGTTACTGTAAGGCTCAGGTTTGGTGCCCTGAATTTGTGAATACAGGTCGCAAGCTGTCAGGTAGGGTCACCTAGGGCAAGTCACCTTCAGCACCATTTCTGACTTTCCCCCTCAGCTTGGACACCTGGTTTGAGATGCTTTGGGTCTGTTTTCCAAGGGGACTGAGTACATGCAAGTTCCCACACATATCTCAGGTCTCACACACCGAGAAGGGCAAAAGGAGAGGTTGGATATCTGAATGCAGAAGTAAGGATGTTGAATTAGGAAAGTGGACTTAGAGATATGAGACTGGCAAGGAAGAGCACTGGAAGACGAAGGTAAGGTGGAGATGGGCTTCAGGGCAGGACAAAGCAGAGGACATGGGGATATTGAGGTAGGATGGTGCTGTAAGTACGTGGTATAAGGAGATAAGCACTGCAACAGGAGAGCAGAAAGGTAGAAGCAGATTAGTGTTGAAAGTAAGTCACTAAAAGCAGCCCCATACATTGCATTTGTGAGCTGCTGGTCTTCTATTCAGGCTGGAGAGTGTTCGTATCTCCAAGCTACATTCCCTTGTCCATTAACATCACCTTGCCCATGTCCACTACTGGGAACACACACAGGTACCTCCCTATTCAGACATCTCCCACACACCATGCACGCATCACCCATGTTTACATCAGCAGGCACCAATATGCACAGGTCCTCAGGCTTGCTAACAAACAGATCTCGTTGCTTACAGCACTGAAAGACCTGAAGGTCTTTGTTGTAACTTTACTGCCTTTAACATCAACTTTCTATGGCTCCCAACACACAGAGATATCTCAGCCTCACATAACCTTGATGTCGCAAGCCTATGCTAATAAATCTGAATAAGTAACGGACAGATACAAATCTGGGTAATAGAGTTAAATATCCCTTCTTAACTCAAACACAAACCAGATGTTTTCCATCTACCAGCAGGCCTCCACAATTATCCACACTGCCCATTCCATCCCCCCTGGCTGCCTGCTGGTCCCTTTCTCCTGGGTGATGAATATGATGCATTGTCATAGCTAGCTCAGGGATCAGGTTGCATTAATTCAACAGTACTTTTGTCAGGCAGGTTTGTTGTTTGTCTTCATTCAGCTGCTTTAAAGCACCTCCTGTTTTGTTTTGCTCCCCACAATCACAACCTCTGCTTGGAGTCAGGGCTTTGCCGGGGAACTCAACCCAGTCACCCATACAGAGACTGGAATAATATTTGGTAGTTTTTTCACAGTGCAGTAAGTGCTCTTCGCGGGTAGCATAAGAGCAGTAATTAATACTTGACATATACTGTGAGGGAGAGCTTTCCTGGCAAGAACTGAGACAAGGTGTAGTTGCTACTACAGCCCTTCAGGGGCGGAGGTCGGATTCAGATGCATGCTCCCTTGCATGGCCTCTTGGTGTAACACAAGTGTACCGGTCCTTTCTGCCATTCAAGCAGCTCAGAAAAGTTGCCAAGCAGGTGTAAATTGGCAGGAGGAGGCCTTCATGTACAGTACAATCAAAAGCCTCATATTTTATATAAACTATATTTTATATAACTATGTTATAATCAACAGTGAGTTCTCATAATGTTCTTATGAGCTACTGTGCCAAAAAACATCACTACAAGCATCACTGTACAGCACTCGGAGAGCTTTGGCAGTCCATGAGATAGCCTCACAGGTAGCACTCACTGGAGTCTTTCTGGCCAGCTCATGACTGTGGCCAAGAGGCCATCTTTACCTGCTGAAGTGGAGGAAATCTGTTGATCTATGTATCTGGGATCACCATGATGCAGCTGAAAAGATAATGCTCAGTTAAACAATAATCTGGCAAGAAGCTCTCAAAACTGGGCTTACTTACTTATTTTTAATTAAAAAAACACTTTTTTTCCCCTCTCTCTCTATCTGGAACATATTGAGAGCAGTCCAATCTTGTAATTGTATTTCCACAATGCTGCGCCAAGGCAATCAGAGTTGTCTGGACCAAGCTGTCTTCTTCAAGAGTTAAATTTTATTAGCAAGCTTGCTTGCATGAACTCCAATTTATCCCTTGGATCTGCACAGCAGAGCCTCAGCATGAGCCTTCTGGTTGTTCTACATAAAGAACCCTCCCAGCAGGATGATTAGAATAATGTGTGCAAAGATAGCACCAAAATTCAATTAAAATGGCACTTTTTGTTGGAAACAGACAAGGGAGAGCAGTTCCTATCTCAAAAGTGAGCTTGCTTCACTGGGCCAGAAAGCACGGTTTGACAGGAAAGGCCTGTTACAGGGATTGCGTGACTTGGACAGTTGACTCTGGAAGATATGGGGTCTAAAATCTGGTATACACAGAACTTTTGCTACCAAATTAATTTTTCGGCTTTCCAACCCTGTCATTGTCTTCTTCCCCATTTCCCCCCTCAAATTCTTTGGAACTTAAGGAGTAATCTTAATTGACCCTTAACCATGAAATCTTGGCTGGTGGTGCAGCCAATGCCTTCAGAAGGTCAAAGTTGGTTGGATGCAAAACAGATCCTAGAGCTCTGACCTCGCCATACTTAGCAATCTCTAAAGAGAGTCCAAGGAAAAGTGAAGACTGAACGTGCTCTTCTCCAAATAGAAATTCCCTCCAGGGCAGGATTTAGGACAGAAAAATTTCCATTGCTGCAGCCTGAGCTGGACCTGTCCAGCAAATATTTAGAACTTCAGGGTGGCTTTCTGACTTCAGTTGGACTGAAGTTTGATCAGTGCTCCTATCCTGGGGATTTCAGAGATTTCTTTCCTAGCACCAAGTCCAAAGAAATGAATAACATTCACATTTAAAAGGAAAAAAAAAAATTAAAAGAACATGAACATCTGGAAGTCAGTCTTCTATACACAAATAGCTGTGTATAATCAGGATTAAGTCGTTATTGTGTCTTACTTCTTAAATGATGGAAAATTGAATTGTTCTGAATTACAGTTTTCACTGCTAAGAACCTAGTACAGACAGAGAAGAAAAGAAAGCTTTGCTTAAACAGCAGCAATGGAAGAATTTCAGCTTTTGAAAACCTCAGGTTTCCCCTGCGTAAACCATTCAAACACTGGAATGTAAAGCAGTGATGAAAAATGAAAGCCATGTCAGCCTAGAAAGCGATATATTAAAGCAAAGTGTTTGGGAGTCAAAGGCCCTTAAATAAATCTAAAATACATACTTTATTTTAAGCCCTAAATCTGCTGCTGCTAATCCTCATATTTAAAACCAGAAATCTATTTCCCTGGAAAGCAGCTGAAGTGGGAAGGAATTTGACGTGGCTAGCCCAACACTAAGTTATTCTCTTCGATATTTGTTGTGTCCATCAATACTAGCATTATATCTCTGATGTATTTCAAAATTACTCCAGTACTTTATTTTATTCCAGTGAGTAGAATATAACCCTGGAACCAACAGCTCAGTTCCTTGTCCCCTGCTGCAGTAAGTACAGAAGTTGTAGGTGGTGTCCTAACCTGCTAACCTGCCCTATTTCCTTTGCTGACAGCAGTCAGCGTTCACACCTTGTCTTTTCATCAAACTTTGCACACATTTAATCCTAAACCAATTGTGGGGCTGGCCAGTCTCTTTGTCACCCTTTTACAGTGGAAGAAGCTGGAAAGGGGATGTTGAATGAAGTGCCCAGGGGCACAGAGGGACGTGATGTTATGATAAAAGTTAGGAATTGGGGGTGACGTGGTCCCATGGCTATGGCACATGCCACACTGGGAGCCAGGAAATCTGTTTGGTGCTCACTTCAGCAGAGAGGTGATGGGACTTAATGCAATCTCTCCTCTCCTCTGAATACCAGTTTCATTTCATGATGACACCTGCCTGATCCAGCAACTCCTGGACAGGTGGGGTCAGCCGAAGTGGACATAGCGCAGGGGAACTTTCTTCCAGGTGCTTCTGGGTACTTCTGTGTTATGGATGCAGAAGTGAGAATAGATGCAGTGAGAATAGCCAGTTTGAGTTGTTACTCAGAGAATTATAAATTATCTTCCTTAGTGTGTGAGCAGCATGGAGAAAAAAATGACATGTTGCTGTGAGATTCTGGTACACGAATTTTGGGCTCTTCTGTGCCCAGCAACAAGGGTGTTAGCCTTGGGCAGAGCTGCACAGAGCCCTTCAGACCCCATGGCCAGAAAGGGCAGCAGGGACCTCTCTAGTTGACAGTACAAAATAAAAACTTGTATGCAATGTGAACCTCTAAATACAGCATCCAACTCACTCCCAGAATAGAGGGATTTTCTACATTTCTGCAGGCAGAAGCCTTTTGGGGAAGAAAAGCCTCGTCCTTCTGGAGGATGGGGGCTGGGAGTCACAGACTGCAAGCACTCCTCCTGCCAGAGCTAATGCCTCCAGCTTCAGTCCCCATTCTTGAGTCTCACCAGATCTTTCAATCCCTGTTTCTCTTTTCTTTTAGTAGAAAATCCTATTGGTTTAGGTTAAAATCAGAAAATCCCAAGAAATTCAGTGGGATGGGACTAATTAGTCAGCATAGACGTAATCTGGTCTACACAAGCAGCGCCTAATTCCTAACACACTGCTAATGAGTAGACCTGACCAATAAATGAAACAAGGCAAAGTTTTCTCCTGCCAAGTAATACATTTTTCTGCCAAAAATATTTGAAACAAAGTAATCCAAATAATTCTGTTGACTTTCAATCCCAGGTTTTGATTTTCACTGGTTTTAAACTTCTCTGATCTTTGTGAAAGCGAGGTGGAGGGACAATGGCTCACATTCCTTTCCTTTTTCCCACAGATAAAGGAAATAGAGAAGAGAGAAATGGGAGAAAAATGCCAGTTTTCAGGTCTGTCTCCATATCCTCTCAGATATTTTATTTCTCCCTCATTTCTGGGTGGGGATTACAGTAGGAGAAAAAGAGGAGGGAATGTGTGAAATGAAATAGGAGCAAAGGTTTCTTCATTTATCTCTTCTTGTTTGATTTCTTTCCCCCCTTTTTACTAGAGGGTAAGAGGTTGGATGAAATGATACTAAAATTCATGAATTCAAATACTGAAAAGCTCAATCCAGTCAAAGACTTGTTAGGCAACACTGTATTAAAATGTTGAATTTTGATTTAATGAAAATGTTTATTGGAATTCAACACTTACAAAAAATTGCTTCATAATAAAATGCATGTTCCATTTGTAGGAGACTATAACGGATAAAGGAAGGAGACAAAAAAAGAGAATAATCAGGGAAGTCTAAAATGCATAAACAAATTATTACAGAGTCTGATTCTGGAATCTCTTACATTTCCTATAACATAGAGGAAATCTAGAAATACCTGTTAATCTAAACCTTCAAGGCACTGAGTTTCCTAAACACCTTGTCATTTCCACTGGAGTAAAGGATCTTCGGTACCTTGTAGTATCTGCCCCCCACTCACGTACATCTGCTGTGAAATTTCCCCAGGCTCTTTCCATATGGGACTGCAATGCTTCGGTCATGGAAAAGCTGCTTCCTGTCTCCGGCCTTGCTGTGTCACTTGCTGATGAACGAGTGTTATCGCTGTATGAGAAACTTAGCCATCCCCAGTCAAGGTGTGAAGATTACAAACGTTGGAATGAAATAAATCATTGTCAGTGTCGCTTTTGCTATAGTCCAGGGAGTCTTCAAAATATGTTTCCAAGTACATGTGTCCCAACATCTCACCTCCAGAACTTTGTTTCACAGGCCTCGGCTACAAATCACAGCACTCCACCCAGGGATGCTGATGTCTGTTCTATACTGAGCCTTCATCACTGCATGCCTGGGACTCTCTGTAGCATACACCATGGAAGTAATGCTTTATATAGTTAGACCAGCCTGAGGTATTCGTTGATGTGACCTTGGTGTGACTGAAATGATTCTTTTGTGCTCGAACCAGCCAGCTCACATTCTCCATGCTGGAAAGATAAATGTCAGCTCAGGATGGTACTTCTTTTTTTTTTGACTGCCATCTGAAATTATTCAGCTATTTATTAAAATACGAGGAAAGGGGAAGAAATAGATGGTTTAGACACTCTTATCAGAAGACCATTTTGTCACTTAGCATCTCCCTGTTTAGAGGCAAGGTCTTGAAACTGGGCTGCCTGCTCACCACAGATACCGGGAAGCATTTTTTTTTGCTCTCAGGAAGTTTTTGCCTGTATTTGGCAAGCTATAAGATGTTGAAACATTTCAGTTCCCTTCTACTGAGCAGGGACTTCCCTAACATTACATTCTTGTCCCAGACATTTTGCCTGCACTAAGTACCTGTGTGTCACCCTGGGATGAGAGGAGAAGAGCCAGACTTTCTCCATAATTGCTCCCCAACTTCCATGCCATGCTCTGGCTAATGCTGGGCCAAGCCCACTGGCTTTCTGGCCCTTTCCTAAGGAGTCTCTCTGTGGTGGACTGGACTGAGCTGTTTCTTTTTGGGATGTCTTCATAATCAAGTGCCACTGGAGGTTTTGAAACAAACCAGGGAGTTTTGATGGTCTCTTTTCAAATACTCAGGATTCATGTGCCAGGGATCACCAGCACCTCTGAGGAGCCAGAATTGCGGGGAATCAGGGAAGCTAAGCCCAGAGCGGCAGCCCGGGGAAGCAATCTGAGCTGCGTGGACTCTCTGTGGGTATCTGTGCTGCATGGAAAGTGCCACTGAGCAAAGGGTGTGCCTTCCTGTGTGGTGAAACCAGCAAGAGATGCTGTGTGATCTACATGCAACTTCTTTAGCCCAGGACTGCATGACTTGCAGCCTGACCCATTGGGGTGTCCAGAGAGACAACTCCTCCCAGACGCTCCCCATTTCTGCTTACGTGCCGTTTTGACTGCTCCAGTGGGGGTCAGGGCTCTGTAGTGCAAACACAGAAACTGTGAAAAAGTGTCCCCCAGTGACCTTTGCAGCAGGGACATGCGCTGCCTTTGTCATCCTCGGGCCGTACACAGCTTTCATGGCTTTGGTGCCAGCTTCCGTGGAGCAGAAATCACTCTTCTGTTCTCTGCTTATGCAGCTGCTTAGCAGCCCCAGGCGCCAAGGCGATACAAGGACTAACAACTAAGCCACAACAATGCACTTTCCCACCCAGTTTATCTTCCCTGAAATCCAGTTTCCAAAAGAAACTGCTGTCTTCTCCACTCATCTTCCTAGCAGCCCATTTCAGAGACCCACAGGCCTGTGCCGGCCTCTCCTTTGCAAGCTGCCTCCCTCCATCAGGAGCCTTTGGGCTGAGCCTGTACAGCAGTGCTGGTCCCACTCAGTCTACAAGGGACAACAGGGGAGAGGGGCCTCCTTGGATTATTTTTTTCAACAGTAGAAAGGGGAGAAAAAGCCCTCCTCTTGGTGAATACAATGTGAAAAATTAGATGTATACATATTACTTCGCCCCCATTCCTACCCTCATGCATTCCCGGCATGAGCCAGAGGAGTGAGAGCACTAGAATATAACCTAAACCCCCCACTTTATTTCACTGTTGCTTTCTTTTAGATATTTTTGGAGGGAGATATTGCAGGTGGCCTTCTCAAACATGTTGACTGCGTGCAGGGGGAAGAAGTGGGAAAAGGCATCATTGGACTTTCAGAAAGGAATCAATAGTCCTCTGGAGAGCTGGTATACTACAGCTGTAAGTATTTCAGCCCTCTGATCAAGATGGAAACAGCAGTATGTGACTCAAACACCACCATCCTGAATAGTCAAGGAAGACTATGAGTTAGTGCAGTGGAGCTCCATGAGAAATGCATCGCGTGCTGGCAGAAAGCAGGATCAGCTCGCAAACAGCAAGCAAAGGGACAGAGAAGAAATGATCACATTTATACCAGATGCCAAGCTTTGGACTCTGTGCTGTCACTTCCATTTACCTGTGTATTGTAGAAATGCACCTGATGATACCAACCGTAACGATAACTTGGCCTATGCTCTCACTGAACATTTCAGCTAGCCCTACACAGCACAGTGCACGTGCTGTAGGCATGTAACACTGCAAAACTGCTTAGTATTGGCAAAAAGAGGGAACATCATGTCTTTTCCAGCTGTAACTCTTGCAAACCCATGGGAAACTGTTCCTCAAACATCTCCATTAGTTTGCTATATTCTTTCGTGCTGGCTGGCTTGTATTTCTGTGTGCAGATAGTTCAAATGCGGTTGCTTTAGCTACCCTCCATTTTGGTATCAAGCCACATATTTTCAACCCTCTAATATTTGTAATTAATATAAACAGAGCTTGCACAAGTATTTATAGGTGTTAAACGCCAAATTGGCACATGCTGTCTTAGCTCAGCAAGGGCCTGGAGACTTCCCTGCATGGCATCCCTCCAGGCTGCAGGGATTGCTTCCATTTCAAACAACAACTTTTCCTTGAAAGCCTCCGTGACACCTGTGCTCCGTCAACAAGGGAGCCTCAGGACTCTGCCAAAGTACATGCGGCAGCTGCATAGCAGGGATTGAGTGCTGGCTTTCATCCAACTGCCCTGCAAACACGTCCACGCTGTGAGAGCAGAGCCACGCGTGCAGCCCAATGGCAAAGCCTCCCAGTGCCACAGGCTCCAGTCCACCATACACCAGCTCCTGAGCACCCATCACCTCCCACCTACAAGGTGTTCTCACTGCCGAGGCCAGAATAGCTCTGCCTGTGCTGGGATGGTGCCTCAGCACCAAAAATAGACAAAAAAATAGCCCTATCTGTTTCTACCTCTCCCTTTCTCAGTCCTGCTCTGGCTGCCACTACCGAAGTGTCCAAGCACCTCCCAAACTAAACAGCTGCCTGACAAGCTTTCTCCCCAGGGCTGCTCGGTCTTGGATGCTTTCACATCTGCTTCCTCATTCTGTATTGCTCCTCACACATCATCTTGTAGCAGCAGACTCTCTGAATCCAGCATTCAAGCAGTAAGTGACAAAGGAGTTGATTGCAAACAGATCTTTTCGGTATGTGTACATGTGAACGCATACTTATGTTCAAGACTGGAAATCCTAAAATTATTTTCTTATTTCCTTGTATTTTTCCTATTCATTTCATGTTCCATTTTTAGCTGTGATTGCAGCTTATTTGGAACCTGCCCTCCTATGTCACATGGATGAATTATTGCTTTGCTTTTTCTGGGAAAATAATGCTATAGAACAGTCACTCCAGCATACACAAGTACTACTGGCAAGGAATACATAGGTAGTTTAGATTTATACCGCTGTAACTGAAAACAGAACTTGGCTATATTCCGTCTGACTGTAATGAAAAGAGATAGTCACAATGGGCTTTTGTATGAGCTTGGCTCCTAGAAATTATGACAGTAAAAATAGCAATGCCATCATTTGTTAATTCTAATTATTTCAAAAGTCAGACATGCAAGCCTGTTCTTAAAGGCATGTGCTGAACTGAAATGCCTAAAAAGAAAGTAGTAGTTCTTTTACCAGGAGAATAGAGGCAACATTGAGTCCTCCAGGAATGTATATCATGGTCATCAGCACATGGTTTGAATACTACAGGTTCTTCTAGACAGAAACAATAAACGTTTCTCTTCCAGCATCCTTGGGATACACCTTTTTTCATGCTTGCAGAGTTTCTGAATCAAACTCCTGTTACTAAGGTGAATTGTACGTAAATGTAAAGTGGCATTATGGTAGCTGACCCATGCCTTGGTCACCTGCACACAGAAATGCCACCAGCCAGGCTGTGAGCCTCATATCTTAGCAAAAGATGGTCAGTAGACCACAGCCAACAGGAATCAGAAGCAAGAAAGCAGTTATAAGAATTTTTTTCTTTTTTTTTCCTAATTTTCCTGTAGAGCATTGGGACCTTTCTCACAGGTTTGATCAGTATGGAAGCCTTATCCATCTCATGTTCTCGTTGAATTACAGACATTAGTGGTCCTGATTTACCCTTTTGTGTCTGTCAATCTCCAGTTAACAGTATTTCAGATCTAAGCAATTCCAAGCAGGTCCTACTGCACAGTCTGCCCATTAACAGCTCTGAAAGGGAACAAAATGTTTCACTCAAATGCCATGTGCAACTGTTATACCTTGTTCATTTCTTGAATGTATGTGTTTACATTCAAGTTAATTCAGGGCTGATGACAAGTACCATACTGACAAGCCCAAAGTTCAACACAAATTCCCCATAACTGCATCTTGAGGGAACCTGAACATCTTCCAGTTGCCCATTAATCCATGTGGCTTATCCATCCCATTTGAGGTTTTTTCCCTCGCATCTTCTCCCTGGGGAAAGTTGTGCACACAAAGCCAACAGGCTATGGCATGTGCTGCTTTCGGCTCCCCAGGAGTTAGGGTACTACTGGAGAAGAGATGAGGGTCTGTGAGGTATTGCAGGCAATGCACAGAAGTGTGAGATCATGGGAAATGGTTATGTTGGTTGTCATATGGGTGAAATACAAAAATCCCGTAGAAAAACAGGCTGAATCAATTCACATGATCAGGAAATAACTTGGTTTAATATTTGCCTGATCATTGTTCACAGCAGAAAATATGGTTTATGCTGAACGCCTGGCACTGGGAGACAGAAAATGCTGAGCTGCAGGATGTCCCTGGGGACTGGTGGAGAACAGTTTGTCCTCTATACAGATGGGTTTCCCTGTGTGGTGCTGTTGTGGACTTCAGACTCCACAGCACATGCAAGGCAACTGAAATTAGTTTAATTCCAAAGACAGATAACTAAACTCACTCAAATTTCCTTCTGTTCGTGGTGGGAAGAGGACATGACCACAGACTGCTGCCACAGCCAAACTGCACTTAAACACAGTTAAACTGCAGACAATGAGTTACTCTAACTTCACTGTGATGAAAATACAGATGAGATTAACTAGGACAGTAGTTTAGCAAGAAGAGCGCACCTGCTGGACCATTAATCACAATACATTTGCAGCTTCTCATCTCTTTTTGTAGAAAATGGTCTACTCCCAGTAACAACAGATTTTTCTTCAGATGTGCTTAGCTTGCTTTTCCTCTTACGTTTCCCCATACAAAAAGTAGCAATTGCAATTAAATGAGTGGAGAATCAGGAGAGGAGGACAAAGCTACCAATATATGTACTGTAACAGTATTGTTTTCATCAAACAAAAAGAAACGTTCTGCTACAGCAATCATGCTATGGTCAGGAACACATGTTGCCTCATCATGGAGTCCTTGTGACTGATCATTAGTCAAAATCAGAGCTCTTTTCTTCCCTGCCCATGTTTCTACATGGAGAAGCTACATCAGTAATGAAGATGACGGTCTGCATTGGCTTTGCATGTGACCTTTCTCCAAAAGCAATTCTTTTTCATCAGTTTCACATAAAATCCATCAAAATGCTCCTGTCCAGCTAATTCCTGTGAGGCATCCTTAGGTCTCCCAGGTGGATGGCTAAAGCATTGGCCTATTCCCTGACCTTAGCATCCATTTTATTATTAAACTTGCAAAAGCATGCAATTCTTCAGACTGGCAGGCCAGGCAACAAACCCAGGCTTTAAGAAACCACACTCTACACACATGTTTTGTTTCTACTCAGATCACTGGACTTGGCCAGCTGCTGACTCCTGGATTAACGACCAATACCTCCTCCCCTCAGGTGTCCCACTTAGCTTTCCCTTGGAGAAAGCAGGCAGCCATCAGACCTGCTGGGATCTGAATCCCAAACTACTTTGGACATTGACCTTTTCAATACTGCATGAATTTTTTAAAACAGTTACTGAAAGTTCAACTAATGATTTATTTATTTTCTAATTAGTCAGCCCTTAGGAAGAAAAAGGGATAGGCTCCGACATCTCCTTGGTCCCGGAGCTGCTTATCAGCATGTGCAGTAAACAGGGAAAAAATCATAAATATTACATTCTCCCACAAGATAAGGGATTTCAGAGTGAAGAATTGCTTCCCAATAGCAAACTTCAGGGCAGTGTCATGGAAATGGGTCACAGATTCCCGGAATGCAAAGTCCATCCTGGGTCTTCCCTGCAGCAATGGATTCTCTCCCGCTCCCACACAGCTCTCCTATGGCTCCCAGGCAGCTCCACTTCAGCATGGAAAGTCAAGGCTGCAGCCTGAAGGTGTCTGCATCAGCACCTGCATCAGTGACCTTTAGAAAAGGAGTGGAATCCCATTTTGTTTCTCATTTCAGAGAAACAGAGTTTCCCAGCGAAATGAGTGGTGTTCAGGTCTTCTGCCCGTGTAGTAATGAGGTATTTTTGCCTGCTTTGGGAAGAAGAGTATCTTGCAGGCTGCAGAAACAATGCTTCCCATGGCCCGTGCAGTTTTTGACCCTGCCAGGGGCTCGCTCCGGCACCAGCTGCTTTGCAGTGGGATCTCAGCAAGGCCCAGACCGACCCCACCAAACCTGGCCAAACGGTAGAGAGGAGCTGCCAAAGCCCATCCCACTGTGGGGCCCTCTGGGCAGGTGTCCTGCAGCTGACAGCAGGAGGTGGGCAATGGACCACCTCTGGGAGAGAAACGATGCTCCCCCACTACCGTAGGAAGCTGCTATGGTTCCTGGCTCTCTTCAGCATTCACACTGATGACTTGGTATGTTTATGCTCTCTACATAAATCCAGATAATTCCTAACCTCAAAAACATCCTGTAACTAGGGGCTCCCATGTCTAGTTACCATACTGTGTGAAAAAGTTCTTCCCTTTATCACTATTACATTTGCTCCTGCTGCTGGGTTTCACTGAATCTCTGCACTCTTGTTTTAAAGACAATGTGAATATTAATTCCTCCTTCTCTTATCTATCCCACCCACTCTCTTCATACATTTGTCATGTCCCCTCTTATTAATCTCCTCTTGAATGTAAACTCCAACCTTTTTTTAGTGTCTGCTTAAGGAAGTTTTGCTCATCCACATCACTAATGGCATCGGTCACTACCTACCTGCCTTGAACAGGGACCAGCAGACAAAAGATCAAGGTGGCTCTGTATCCCATTATTCAAAAATTAGATCAGGAACCACTTGTTTTAATATGTCTACAGAAATATCATAAAGGAAAGTCTTAGAGAGCATCTTCTGTCTCTGCAGCATAATTTTACTATTATTATATTCTGTACAGAAGGGCATATGTTTTATTAATTGTCAAAAGCATAAATAGCTTTTTTAGCTTCTATTTAAAGAGCTTTTGGCAAACTGTATGGGGGTTAAAAGAACATTTTTACATGCTTTTAATCCCTTCCCTAAACAAATCCTCTGACTTGAATTTTTTACATTTTGAAGGCAGTTGGGATTATGGTTTGCTCTGTGATGCTCACTGTTAATAGTACCCATCACATTTTTGTGGTATCAACATTGTCTGTTTTCCATAAGCATACCTTCATAATTCAAAACAGCAGCTTTCAAATGTTTTGCCTCTGCCCAAGGGAGATCACATCACATTTTTTTACACTCTTGGCGGAACTGCAATAACCAAAGTATAATTTGCATGGCCCTTCCAGTCTTTAATGTTTAATCAAAGTGCCCTGGCATTGTTTAAATTCCTATTAATTCTGCTAATTTTCAGCCTGACTGTTAAACAGCTGCAGCTGCTTTACAAAGAGTCTCCACTTCAGCCTCTTGACAGAAAAAGATACAGGTCTGGAGCATAGCCTCAGTTTGCAGAGCCACCTTGTCTGTTCCACAACACTTCCTTCAAGTTCCCCCTTTAGAGAGGGAGAAAGAGTAATCTGAGGAAATTATCTTGATGTTACTGCTCTTTTCTCTTCATTATGAAAGCAAGAATCTTACCTTCTTCCTCCACCCCTTCCAGTCCCTTCCCAGCAAAAACTTCACTTCCACTACAGAGGCGTGACATAGGGCAGAACAGAAGAGCCCCAATTTATATGTCAGCTTCAATTGCAATGAGTAAGTGTAGTTTAATGATGTAAAGGAGAATTAAATATTTACAGATTTTTGTAGGATGTACCATGTTAGTTCTGCAATGAGGAAGACTCCCTGAATAACTTAGCTATCCTCTCAAAAATATCCTTCTTCCCTCTAAAATAATGGTCCTTCTGAATTCCTGCTAGGAATATTTGCATTCACAGAAGTCACACCAGGACTAAAGCTGTAATCAAAAAGCTTCTAGGCAAATCCATCACCTTGAGATTCACATTTTTAACAGAGTCAGTGCTGAGACTAAAAGCAGTTCCCTGACCTGATTGTGTTGATTCACATTCTGTGGCCCAAGGGAGTTGTTTATTATTGTTTCTTTAAAATAAAAAAGGTGCAATTAAAAATAATTATATATGAAAACATGAATGAAGAGGAAATGAATATGCATTAGGCTCAGAACAATGGGATGGGTCACAAAAGACACACCAGGCCAAACAAGAATTGCAGTCTCGGCTCCAACCCTTCAAGGGCTTCTACATGTGCTTAACTCTATTTGCACTGGACTGATCCTGCACTGATGATGTCATTAGGGCCCCAAGTTCAGTAAGAGCAAGAGCAAGCCCAAATGAAATTGTCTTGCACAGGCATGTCTGTAACTTGAGGAGCATAAGAGCACCTCTGAAGTCATGCTGGTACCCTGCTGAGGAAGAATTTAGTTTCTCCATGGGCTTGGGGGTGACTTGGGGGTGACCTTCCGGAAAGGGTCTGGGGAGTCATGGTTTCTCTCTGAGATCAAAAAGAACTAATGTCCCAGCAGAGCATCAGGAGACAGCATATAATGATTGGTATCAAATCTTCACATATCATGGTGTCTCTGGATATTTTTCTTTAAGGTGAGACTGCTACACATTGGAGTTGATTGCTCTTTGGTTTTGCCAACAGCCATGTTACATCCCACTCTAGGAGTCTGTGCATCTTGTTACAGTTTCAAGAAGGCATTAGGCCACATTGCGAACAACTCATTCAGGCTGAACTGCACATTGATCGAAAACAGCCCTGCAGAGGTATGGAGGAATGCCTGTGGTTGAAATTATACCAAATTGGGGTTAAGTTATCCCAAACTATTAAATAACCTGACAGTGGCCTTTTAAGCAGACTTGGAGAAGTCTAGTTGCAGAAGCCTTCAGCTAAATGTGTTGTCCTTAGCTGCAGCCTGAGAATCAGAAACATCAGTTATAAAGTAGACAAAAATGTAAATACAGGAGTGATATGTTGACCGCTGCAGGAAAATGCAGGGAACCAGGGGAACAGAAAGAACTATAAGTCTTTGTTCAGATGCTGTGACGCAGCCAACCTCTGGGCAGCTTAGGACAGAGATCTGCTATGGGTCATCCAGTCACTAATAGGAAGTAAAAGAAGCTTTTAGAAGCATTTGTACAAGATATCCAAACAATATATGGTGGCAATAAGAGATTTTAGTTACCCAAAACTTTGTAGAAAAAACAATAGGGTAACTAAAATCTCTCAAGTAGATAACCATGGTTTTCAGCAGGAGTAGAAGAGTGAGCAGATCCTAAAAGACTGCTATGTTAAAAACATTAGAGCAAGTTACCCCTGTGCAAAAGAACACCAGGCACATAGAGGTACAACTCCAGCTGCATCAGTAGCTTTCTGAGGAGTTTAAAATTTGATACTATAGAAAGGAGTAATGCAAAAGCATAGCTAAGGATAACTAAAAGGGAACAAAACAAACAATTGGGTACAAAAGCAGAACTGCTACAGCACAGAAAGCATTTCAACTAGGAAAGACATAACCGGGAACTGGGAAAAGTTCTATAAATACATTTTAATTAGAGGAAGAAAAAGGAAAGTCTTGATCCATTGCTAAACAGGAAAAGAGAGCAAATAACAGATGATGCAGAGAAGCCTGGCGTGTCTCTTGATCCAGCCCTTATTTTAAAAAAAGCTGTTTGTGACCAGCTAATTAACTAAATTATTTTTAAAATTAGGTAGGATTGCAGGCCAAAACAGGAAAAGACCAAGTTAAAGAATACTTGGATGAGCCAACTGCATACAAGTCAGCAGGGTCTCATAAAGTTCACCTGAACTTATTCAAGGAATAAGATGAAGTAATCCGTGAATCACTAAAAATTATTGTAAAGCAATTATTGTAAAGGAATCACATAGAACAGGATAAGCCCTAGAGCACAGGAGAAGGGTCACTATAGTGCTGATCTTTAAAAAGGAATAATGAGACCCCAGGAAGCCATAAACCACTCAACCTGATTTCCAAAAAATCTGGAATGAGTTATTAAACAATCAGTTTTTAAATACCTAGAAGATGGTATGGTGATAAAAAGCAGTCTACTTGAGTTTGTCAAGAACAGATCATGTCAAACCAGTCTAATTTCCCTATTTAACAGAGTAGCTGGCTTAGTGAATAAAGAAGAGCAAGCAGATGTGATTTATCTTAGCCTCCCAACATGGTCGCATTAGGTATGAGCTAAAATGTAATCACAAGAGGATGGGTGCACAACTGGGTGAACTTCACTCCAAAAACACAGTTATCAATTGTTCTTATCAAATAGGAAGTTGTTCAAGTGGGATTCCTCTGGGATCTCTTCTGGGCCTGTTTCCATTCTTTTCACTAATGACGCAGATGGTGAAATCTGTGGTTACCATTAAACTTGGAGAGGCTACAAGAGAATCAAAGTCAGAGGATCAAAGTGCAGAAATTACCTGGAAAGATGGTCCACAGCCAACCTGATTAAGTAATCGCTAGGATAAAGTGCTACTTTCAGGAAGGAGAAATCAAATTCCCAGCTGTAAAGCTGGAAGAAATTTGTAAGGGGCGGGATGGCAGATGAAGGTCTGAGGGATGCAGCAAATGACAGGCTGGATTTGTGTTAACAGTGCTGTGCCCTGGCAAAAAACATAAATACTTGAGTTTTATATATGGAAGCATCACATGTAAGACAAAGGCAGTAATTATTCTGCTCTGCACTTTGGTGTGGAGGTCTCAGTTGAAAGGTTTTATCAAGTTTTGGGCACTTGTACTTTAATGAAGATATAGACAATCCAGAGGAGAACAACAAGTATGATCAGAGATTTGGAAAATACAGCCCGTGAGGCAGAAAGAATTGCATTTGTTTAGTCTAGAGAAGATTGTTTACTTTAGAGAAGATGAAGGCAAGGCAAGACTCTGGTTCCTAAATGCACAGAAAACTCTAATAAAGATGAGAGCAAGCAATTGCTCTGATTGAAAGTAAGGACAAGAAGAGATCAGCTAAACATGCAGCAAAAGGCTGCTTAGGCTGGAGCTTGGGGAAAGCTTTCCATCCGTGGGTGCAGCAGAACAGAAGATGGTCCAATCTCCTTCACTGGAGAGGCTTAGGTACAGGTTAGGCAAGTGCCTTCTAGGAAAGGAGAAAATACACTAGTTTGGGTCCCAAGAGACCTCTCTCTCTCTCTCTCTGAAGACCCTTCCCTGCCTGAGGTTCCTGCAGTTTTGAGGCTTGGTAGCTGTGGATGCAGGTGTGTAATCTTTGATGTTATAATGGAGTAACTCTGTTAGTGCTTTAATAGCAATGATTTTATACATAGTAATGATCGGCCTAAACAGCCCTGCTCCCCCCTGCCAACTATTCCCGGCTATCAGATTTCTTCTGCTGCTGGGGAGGTAAGACAGATATAATGAAATAAATTAATTCCCACTGATTTTCTTACATTAGCACAAGGAGGTCTTGGCAGCAAAAAAAAATCAGTGTCGGTTACTGTATAAGCACCAAGTATATGTCCATTTTTATGGCCCCAGGTACATAGCCCATCAGTGTACCAAATCTGTATTAGGGCAAAGCCCAGGTACACTTCTGCCTACACTTCTCCCAAATGCAATGAGAGGGACTAGGCTGCATCCTGGCCAGGATTCACAGCATGCTCTGCCAGGCCACCAGTCTGCACCGTCAGGACCACAGAGAGACTCAGATGAAGCACTGGCAGGTCAGCACAAGTGGACCCAGGCAGCCAAGCAATCCTTATCCTCAAGGGCTTGTCTGGGCAAGGGCAGGGAGGGAAACAGAGCCTGTGGGAAGGAATAGCATGGCCATGGTCACATCTGGGTCCAGGGCAGATCCTTGCCCTGGTGCAGCCTCTCATGGTGCCATGGCTCCTTTGATCCTCTGAGAGGAACTGAGACCCCTGAGATCCTAACCCTCCCAGTGGCTGCATTGCTCAGCTCCCACAGCTTGGAAAGGGCTCAGTGTTCCCTCACCATCCTCTCTACTTTACAGGGTGGCACCTTTCATGCCCAGTTGCACACAGGAGGGTCCAGAAATGAATACCACCTTCCAAGCATGGTAAAAAGAGGTGGGGGAGGAAAGCCCTGCCAGAATCGTCCACCTTCAAGAATCATACATACAGCCAGGCATAACTTATCTCCACCACTTGTTATTCCCCATGTCAGAAGAAGAGTGTACATAAAACTTAGGTTAAATTAAATCAATTAATTGAAACCATCTTTCCCCTCTCTTTTTTAATATGTTTCTATGCATCTCTTTAAAATTTATAACCTAACTTTTTTTTTAATTTTAAAATTTCAAAGCTAGAATTTGGCTGCTAATTTATTTCAGTGCCACCTTTTGTTTTCTTAACTGCTCAGGTCTAACACATCTGGTGAACAAGCAACATTTTGTGGGGGCCCAGCTATTTCCTGTGAGGCTATGATGTGTTTTGTTCTATCGCTGCACCGGTCGGCAAGTGACACTGAGTTAAGGTACTCAGGCTGCTTTCCTGTCTTGAATGCTGTAAATCAGTGCCAAAAACTAAGGGCGTCAGGAAACTAATGAAAAGGAGAAGTGGCAGCAGTCATTAGAACAGATGCCTCCAGGTGATGGCCAAAGATAGTATTAGGGAAATGATGGAAATCTCTGCAAGGGAATCAAATGGGAGAGTATCATCAGCGGATAATTTAATTTTATAGTTAAATTAGAACTGTTCTAATGCAGACACGATTTTGGATTTCACAGTTAAAGCACAGTTCCGTTTTGCACAGAAAACAGGAATTCGGCGTCTTTGTTATGTTTGAAAAACACGGTCTCCTCCTTAAATTGGCAGCACTTATCCCTCTGGGTACGAGATGAATGGTCTGGTAATTTGTTAGTTTGTGATTTGCAATTAATTAGAAACTTGGTCCTTTAAGAAATCTGTTCCAATTGTTCCTTTGTTTGAAACATCTCAACAACGAAGTAATGCAGACCACAGAAATGTTCCATCTCGTCAAAATTCATTGAAACTTTGCACACAGACAATAGCTGAACAAATTGGTTTTCAATTAAAAATTTTGGTAATTAATTGCAGACAGAGAATACTGTGACTTCAAGAAAAGCTCATCCAATCATGTTTTCCTCTAGAGTGAATTTGCATATGCTAATCCCGTTGGCTGTAAGGATTTACATTCATTAATTCCATCGACTTGGAAAGGCCTGAATGTATTGAGAAGACATTACTTGGCCAGTTCTTTTAAGTTTTTGCATTTTGATTTGGTGCATAAAAGGCATCCCTGAGCATGGCTGATCCAGTGTATATTTAAGAGGCATTACTGAAGAACCTGAGTCAACAGAGCTCTTAACAGTACTGAAGCAATGGGACCTTCTGTCCCCTTCACTCAAGTATCACCTTTGGTTCCATCACCAATGCAGCACACTAAACCACTGTTTTCAACCCGTGGCCTAGAAATCCCTAGGACGCTTAAGAAACACAGTTTCAAAGGGGTCCACAAAAAGTAACTAAGAATTAACAGGAGGCTCAAATTTTCTACACAGGCATATATGCTTCCTCTAGAAATTTTGTGGTGGTCCACAAACTCAAAAGCAAAATGAAGTAAACCAGTAGCAGATTTGGTTCACGTGTCTTCATTATCCATTTGATATAGCTCTGGTCATCTACATTGGCTGTAAAATCCTGGCATAGAGACAGAAAAAAGGCAGGAATAAAAAAAGAGCTATATTTAAAAAAATAGAGATGTAAGAGGCACGTCAACAAAAAGAAAGAAAACCAACAACAACAAAAATCCCACTAGGTTAGCCCAGGAGAAGAAATTTAATGAGTTCCTTTCGCAGGAACTGTGGCTGACAACAGCTTCAGTGGAGGACAGAGCTGTCCGTGGAAGGACCCTTCTAGGTCAATGCAGCCATGAAGGATGTCTCTCAGCTGCATGCTAAGGACGAGTTAATGAATTGGATGCCAAGGATAAGAAAGCTGCTGTGGCAAAGAGTAGAAAGAGCTCTTCACAGTGACTTGCAAATCCAAGCACCAAGGGCTTGCTTGGCTTCTAGTAAGGAACCGAAAAATACATACATACATACATACATAAATAAATAAATAAATAAATCACAAAGACTCTGAAACCAAAAATGGCCCATTTGCGTAGTTTTATGCAAGCTTTTGGAAAATCTTTTTATAACTGATGCTAAATTATAAATGAAAATGTAGTTCAGAAGCAAAAGAATGCTTCTGTTTAGAAAAAGTTGAAAAATAATTTGTTTAACATTTAAAAAGACTCATTTTTTTCCTTAAAGGAAACTATTTTTTTATGTTTATCCCAAATTCATAAATATCTCTGGTTCCCCCTTTTTCATACAGCGGGATGAGTTCATCTGCCAAAAAAAAAAAAAAAAGAAATCTCCCTAAATCTTAAAATAACTAACATGCAAAAATATCAGACCAAAATGTCCCCAGACATGAACTACATCCAAAGATTTAACAAAGATCTAATACAGGAATGACCCAATCCCTGGGAAAGAGTGCAGTCACCAGAATGGGCAGGATCCCTGCTGATCCCAAAGCAGAAGCACCCCGACAGTGAGCCCCACCAGGGAGCAAAGCAGCCTGCGTGGCGTGGAGACTGTGCTAAGATTGCCAGCCAGGAGAGGAAATCAGGAGACATAAAACATGAGGGAAACGCAGAGCTGCACAACTCCCGTGACAGAGAGAGAAATCCCAGATCCGCTGAAGCCGGCAGGGGATGCAAACTGATTTCTTTGCATTATCTGTTAGGAAAACACTGTCCAGCGGAAAGCGTGGGAGGAAGCTCTCGCCCCACAGCAGGAGGGAGGTGGGTGCAGTGGCTGCTCCATCACGTGGGGCTGGCAGCAGGGAGGTGACCCCTGGCCTGTGGGATGTGGCCCTTCAACGCAGTGGGGGTGTGACAGAAAAGATGGGGCTCAAGAAGTCCCAAATGGCAGAGAGGCATCATATGCAGGCAAGAAAGTGAAAAATAGTTGGGACACAAGGGGATAATCTGCTCTGGGAAATGCCACTACCAGGAAAGCTGGATGGGGTGTCCTGAACATGGGTGCTGCGACACAGGCACAGGTTGGGAACCTCAGGAGCCCTAATTTTCTTCCAGTGC
The DNA here is from genome assembly GCA_013400535.1 of Scopus umbretta. Taxonomy (NCBI): domain Eukaryota; kingdom Metazoa; phylum Chordata; class Aves; order Pelecaniformes; family Scopidae; genus Scopus; species Scopus umbretta. The sequence goes on from VZTL01075988.1 coordinate 60,021, forward strand.
TGGAAATTTTTATCCTGGGGGCTAGGACAAAAAGGTTTGTTTTTTCTCCATGCTTCTGTTAGAAATTCCTCTGGATTTCCTATCCAAAAATAATAAGAGTTTAAAGAGGAAAATACATGAATGCTCCTTCTGCTCTGAGGCAGAGATGGAGTGGGCTGATTGAGGGGCACTGAGCCGGTGAGAGGTGTGCATCCTCACAGGGTTTCCTCCCAGCATCTCCTCAGGGAAGGAGCATGGCTCTCCTTCCCCTGACTGGACACCTCCCGACTGATCTTACCACTTTGGAGGCCAGGGTGGCCAAAGCAGGTGTTCCTCAGGTTGCCCTCTTGGGAACATGAAGCTGCATCCAAGGGCTGGAGGTGTGATTTAGGCAGTCAGTCCCTGTGTGCACAGGTCTGGCAGCAATTCCAGTCTGCACAGAATTCAAGGTTATAGTACTGAGCAAGGCACTGTAAAGGCTTGCAAGCAAGACCACTCAAACCCAGGAGATTATAAAATAATGTAATAATATAAAATAATCTCCTGGAAGCAAGCCATGAGCTGATGTGACTCTGCCTTTGGGTCTGGCAGCTGGACCAGTGGTGAGGAATCACACAATAAAGTAGGTCACAGGTTTCCAAAAGGCCTTTTTTTCCTTTAAGCTTACAAGAAAATGATGATTTATGAAAATCAGCTTGAAGCAAGGCAGTCATTCTGATAATAAAACCTCAAAAGTGTATGGAGGGCTCTGCTGTTACAGTAATGGGCTCCAGATAAGCACTTCATCAAGAAGACTATACATCATTACCACTTACAATGTGCTGAAAAGATGGGGCAAAGGGAGAATGAATGGCATCTGCTACAAAAATAAACTACAACAGAAACGGTGCTCAGTGCTTTTATATTTTATACCATAAAATCCTCCATTTTGGAATTCATTTAAGCCAAACATGCATTTTTCACCTCCTCTCATTACCTCAGACTGCTGCTAAAATGGAAAGACCTCAGTGCAACCTACAGGTTGAGTCTCCCATCAGCAAGGTGGACGCCCAGCCTCGGAGGATCCCACGGCTGTCCCTCTGGAGCGTGCCCAAGGCACCCAGCAGCCCTGTGCAGTGGTGGGGGTCCTGCTACCACGTGTACGAGCTGCAGAAGGAAGCAATTTCCCACCTTGTGTAAAAGCATGAAGGTGGCCAGCGTGATGCTGAGGAAAAGCAAACACTGCCTCGCCTGGCACAATCAAAACAAAATTTGGTCTCATGCCTCTTTTCTTTCCCTCTGCCTGTGCTTGCAGCAGGGCCATACTGCTGTGGAGGTCAGGATGCAACAAGCTGCTGCAGAACTTTGCTTTGCTTACTGTTTTTGTTAGATTTATGTAAAGGAAAAGACTTTTTCTTGGATTGCTGCATGTCGGCCTCCATCCTGCTTCCCCCAGGATCTGCCAGCAGGTGAAAAACTGCTCTCAGCTTAACCATTAAAAGCTGCTCAGCCATGTCAGTGGAGGAAAAGCAGAGGCTGAACTGTGGGAAGGGCATGCTGGGGAGGGCAGGCTGCTGGGGAGCCCAGCTGGCAGGTAAGGGGGGACAGTCCTCCTGGGACCTCCGACTAGTCCTACCCCACCAGGACCTGGGAGAGCCAGTGTCCCCAGCCCTGCCTGAGCTGCTCAGGGAGAGCGCTCCATGTTCATGGGGCAACAGTGATGTGCCCAAATAAATGGATAAAGACAAACTGAGTGTGGGTTCAAGCTCTGAGCCAGACTCTTTCAGTGCTGCTTTCTAGTGCCTGTACTGGTCTAGCAGCAAGGAAATGGGAAGGCTTGGAGTGACAGTCACAGTGGGGTTTCATTCTGTTATGAGGTATCATATAAACTAGGCACAGGTTCTTTTGCTAGGCTACACCCTCATTTGTATGTACAATTGCTTCTGCTTTATGGCTATTTAAAGTGTTTCTTGCAATTCCTCACCTTCACTAGCAGCAAATTTTTATTGATAATTTATGCAGTGCTTTTGCAACTTTCACCCAAAGTAAAATAAATGTAACTGCTGGTGAGTCTGTAGCTGAAGATAGCGATAAAAAGAAGAATAAAGTATCTCTGAAATGAAATTTCCTTTCCAGCACATGCGCTGGGGCCAACATAAAAGACACAACAGAAAGTTTAATTTAAAACTAATTTATTGGTGAAATGTTATCAGAATCCCAACGAAGACAAATAAATCAACATGACACTGGGAAAAAGATCAGCTGGTGAGGATGAAAGCCACCAACATAACAATCTGCAGCCTGGAAGAGAGTTACACAAACTGGAGTACATCAGCAAAGCCAGATTGAAATGCTCCCTCTGCAATTTTGGATTCCAAAATGAAATCATTTGAGGTTAAAATGCTGATGGGCGCAAATATTTGTTCCTTTCACGAGAAGTAAATACTGGATTTTCGACTGTGAGACACTGCCTTGGTCCCATGCTTCTGTTTCCCCCCACTCTGCAAAAGCACCACATTACATGCAAAGAGCAGAGATGTGACATTTTTGGGGTATGTTGACTGAACTTCACTAACACTAGATTTATATGTTTCTCCTTATTAAGGCAAAGGAGAGGGAAATTGGAACATACACAGCTCCTTGGTTGCTCTAAATCAGAAGGTTGTGAATGTTTTGTTCTGTTTTTCTGGAAAGAAGGTCCAGATGAATGAGAAGCAAGAAACAAAAGGCTGACAAAAAAGCTTCTTCTGGCTCAAAGTTCACCCAAATACTGTCTCAAGAGGAGAGATGGGCTTTTGGCCGAGGACCTTGCCAGAGGTTGCACACAGAGACATTGCTTTCAGTGATGTGGTTCCTCTCACACCCAGGGAAGCAGGATTTGTCTGCCCTTGTAAATGAGCAGAACTGGGGAAGAGGTGCCTGAATCCACTGGAAATCTTCTTTCTGCTTGTAACATCCAGCAGGGTCCTATATTTTGGGTGGCCATTTTACATTACGTGTTTTGCTCAGTACTTTGTGGGTGTCTCAGCAGAGAAGAGTCAGAGTGCCCAAGAAAATGATTTACTCAGTATTCCCTTTGTGACCAGAGGCACGAAATGCTGGACCCCTTTGAGGAGACCCTGCTGTCACAATGTCTCCAGCCTATACTTAAGAGAAGGTTTTAATTTTGCATGAGGCACAACTGCTTAGTGAAGCACCCTACAGCTTGCATTTTGACGGATGCACTTTAGTCTAGCAATGATGACCACAGTTATGAACAACAGTTCCAATTCAGTTCAGTCACAATCAGACACAATTGTATTTAATCAATGAATTCACTCCTGTATGAACCACGGCTCCAGTTTGGCCAGCGTTTTCTTTCCTATACTGTAACAAATTATTCCTATTGACTGAACAGGGTGTGCCAAAGTTTCTTATGTGTTGATTTATGTGAAATAATTAGCATGATATTGTCTCAGTTTGAGGTCGCTCAGCTCTTTTTCTTGTACTTTAGCATCCACATTCATTCCCATTCTGTACCAATTAGCACAGAGGAAGCAGGATCCAGCCATAAAGAACAGTTCCTCTGCTTTGCAACATCTCATCCAGACTTTTCTTGCACAGCTTCTTACCTTTCCAGAAATAAAAAAAAAAAAAAAAAAAATCCCCTATATGTTGGTTTCAGAACATCAAAAACACTAGCAAAAGGAAAATAGCAGCAGAGGGTGAGGTACCAGTTCATATTAAAACATAAATAAATGACTGCTCTTGATCTTGAAATTGTTTCTTTATATATGGCAATTCCAGAAATGCTTCTGCTCTCTACCTAGCAGAGAATAAATTTGTAAGGATTTCTGCAGAGCACATGACTTCCAGTTAAAGTAGAAAGATTGGTTTGTTTTCAAAATTAGCTTCCCAACCCTATTGAAAGGTTGAAAAAATAGGAAAAAAAGAGGAAAGAGAGGAAAAGAAAAGGGGAAAAAAAAAAAAAAAGACACTCCACACCTACTCCCTGAAACACAATTTAATTAGTCCTAGGGGATAGGAACTCTCAGGGATATTTTTTTTTCAGGTAGGGTAAATCAGCAGCTCTCTACTGCTGATTTGTGCCAGATTAAATATTTTTGGAGCTAATTAGGATCAGGAAGTTGCCATTGGCTTCATAACAGGAGGGTGAAATGAGAGGGACATAAATTGGCTAAGGAGGGAGTCTTCAAGGTTTCTTGGTGGTCAACCTGCTTTTCTAACAGAGTCTCTCTTCTCCAGGTAGGCTACATTGCTATGGTTCTATTAGAAGAGTTTATGATTATTTTCTATAGCAAATAACACTCTAGGCTAAAAAGAGTTAAACAGGGTGCTCTCTGCAAGAGCTCCTCAGCTCTCTACCTTTTCTTTGGCATGAGGTATCCTGTCTGGTAGTCCTTGGGTTCTCATAGCTAACCCTGCTTGTGTAGCTAGATTTACATGGAGGTTGCTGTTTGTGCAGAAGGAAAAACTAAAAAATGTTGCAATTAAAATTCTGGTTGCAGCACAGTGAGGTGCTTGTGGCAGGGAGATGAGTCCATCTGCTGCACAGAGCAAGATGTCTATGCCACCTGACCAGACTAGGCTATGTGCCATTGGCACTGTTTGTACCAGAGAGCTGCACCCTTTCAGTATACATGGGAAGCATGGGAAGTGTTTGTTAGAACCAGGTAAGTAGAGACCCGTCCAGACCTGAGAGACCTAGTCTGGAGTTGTAGGAGGGCAGATTTTACTCTAGGAGAGAAATGGGACCCCATTGTAACTGGGATCCAGCTCATCAGAAGAAGACAGTGCTCAGCATAGCTCACATGCATCCTAAAGAGAGAGCGAGAGAAGTCTTTTCTCCAAAGATATATTTTGAAAGAATGCAATAACAGTAGCAAAAATAAGCTTGGGAAAAACTCTGTTTTTCTCCCCAAACCCAATAAATCTTAAAGCTAAAAGCTGTGAGTTATCTAAATCTGTGGTTAGAGTTTGGTTTCTTTTATTAAAGAAAGAGCAACAATCACCTTTCATTACAGTTCCAGCAAACCACCCTGCTGGAACACAAAGTCTGACCAAAGCAGTCTTTTGTCTGCTTCTTTTATGAGCATGATTTTGCATCAAAGTGAAAAGAAAAAAAAGTGCAAGATAAGCTAATGCCACATCATGCTGCAAGCATTGAGCCTGAGCAGTTGCTGGAAGCTGAAGTTCATTGAAACAGCAACATGAAATATTTCATTTCAAAGGTGCTAGCTTCAAAATCTCTCCCCCATTATTAGGGTCAATATTTTCATCAAACCTTTTCAATAAAATTGCTATTTGGTTGCAAATATTGTATGTGCCTACTTCTGGATCTGAGAAATGACATAACCTGAGGGAAGATTTCTTTGGTTTTTCTGCTGTTTTGCAAGAGAGCCAGCCAAATGGTGATGCTGAGGTGAGATGAGCAGGTGTGAACCACAGACATTAAACAACTCATGTTATTAGCAGTCCAGATCTATCTTCTTCATCCTTGATTAAATTTCATTCTTACCTCTGGAGTAATTTCCAGACTTCCTTGATTGTCTGGTCACTGTTTTCCAAATTCATTACAGTAGTGAAGTGTGTCAGGGGCGTGGACAGGCTTTTCATCTCTTGTGATTGAAAATGTGGTGTAATTACAAGTGATTAAGGAAAGACATTCCCAAAGTGGGGCTAAGGGGCTCACATCCCACTTTTAGGCATTCATCTCCCAATTTTCACGTCTTTTAGGACACTGTTGCTACAAGGAAGATTGATGGATCACAGACAGCTTTGCTGGCTGCTTACTCCACACTGGCTTTTTCCCAAGGAAGAGCAGGTGGCACTTTTGATGTTACAATAATTCACAGTGAAAAAGAGAAGCCTGCAGATGGGCCTGGCAAGGCACAAGTAAATTGCCTGCTAACAGATTCATATTCTCCAAGCATCACCTAGACACATGATAAAGAAAAATGCAGGATCGGGTTGCAAAGCAGCCTCTTATCAGGTGATGTCTCCTACTGATATCACAGAAGGCCCCAACTAATGAGACTTTAGCTAATTTGTCCTTGGTATTATATTTCTCATGAAGTTTAAATAGTGCATTCCTGGGGTGAGCTGTTCTGCACACCTGACACAAGCTGAATATGTTGCAACAGGAGTAGAGCTGCTCATGGTGTTTCTTCCTGTAATGTGTAGCATGTTAGAGAACACATACAGGGGCCATAGTTGTGTTTAAGTTTCACAGTTTTCCATTGTACTTTATAGAATAAACATATCTGATTTTCTTTCAAACAATAAATTAGCCTAAAGAGGATTTCAGATCCAGATGCCCCTAGGGCAAATATTTAATGCTAGTTCGCAGTGTCTTATTTTGGGCTCTTCAGACAGTGCAGATCAAAGTACCCCCAAACTGTGAAGCCATGAAGTTTGACCCAGGAATCTGGTCTTCCACTTATAGCCAGTATTTCTACACTGGCGTAATTTCATTGACTGGCTGCAGTTCTTTTTTGTGAAAAAGCAGATTAAAAGGGGAGCAAGCTCCTGGTTCTGAATGCTGTGGTTTGGGTAGGTCTTTATCTCCAACCTTTTTCTCACAGCTTCCTTTAAGACCTCTGACCGTTCTACCATCAGTGGAAAATTTACACACATATCCAATAGCAAGATTTGGCCTTATGAGTTTTACGAGACTGCATTAACAATAAGCATCTATTTTAGATCCTACAGCTAGACTGGGAAAGAACAGTCCTTATCATGCTACTTATGATAGCAAATCTACATACACACAAGTCCTAGACGAGGGACTAAAATTCTACTCTGCTTCCCAGACACTCATGCTACTCTGAAAACCAACAAAATATATATATTGGCAGAGAGTTGTGCCCAGAGCCTGGCTGCTCTGTACTGCTTCCTATCTTCTGAAGTCTCAAATGGCCTTACCATAACCCTTTAATGTTCTGCAGAAAATACCGTGGAGTGCACTGGAATGGACATTCTAACTGGGAGAGTGGGAAGGCACTAAAAGGAGCAAATAATGGTTAATGCTAATATAGCCAGTCTTGGAAGACAACAGGAGCAATCAGCTCGCTCTTTCAGGACATGCATCTATTTACAGAAGGCAGAAAAATATGCTGTCTTCACCAGGTCTGCCATGGATTGCTTCACAGTCCTCCAATATATCTGGTATGGGCAAGCACTGAAGACCATCTCTAACAATAAAAGGTCGAGAAATCTCTTCCTCTGACGGCTTACTGCTGACCCATGACCCAGCTGACAAGCGAATTCAACCACCCCTGCTTGGTGTGAGTGATCTTGGTGTACAGGAATCAGTGATGTTGTTTCATACAGAACAAGTAGTGGGAAATTTTCATGGAATATATGAAGATCATAGAATCATTAAGGTTGGAAAAGACCTCTGAAATCATCTAGTCCAACTGTCAACCCAACACCACCATGCCTACTAAACCATGTCTCAAAGTGCCACATCTACACATTTTTTGAACACCAAAGATCCTAACGCTGGCAGACAATGTCTGCTCAACATGATCTGCATGAGGTAGCTGTGGCTATTCTTCTGTCCTGTACCTGCCCTGGATTCTGCTGCTGGGCTATGCTACCCATATATATCTCCAGTGTGATAGTTTTCAGCATAGCCAGGAGTTTAAGAAATTATGGGTGATTTCATGTTCCCAGTCACAAAATCTCTTGCATCCATACATCTTAGATGCCTGTGTGTTTACTGCCTTCTTAAAAGCAGGCCAGCAGAAGATGTTTCAAGGCAAGTATGCACAATAAGTAATCCTTCTGGAGGAGCATGGTCAGTCATGGCTCCTTGTTGCATCCTTCCAAACCATAAGCATCGTACTGCCTTCTCACTTTACCTGGAAGGCACTCTCCTTCCCCTCAAGGCAGAGGATGACTTGGCCTTCTCAGATTACCATTACCCGTGGTATCCAGTTTCTATGAGTACTTAGACCCTGCTTTCACTGCCACTTCAAGCAAGCTGAACTTCTGCAGAGCCCAGGTTCCTGCCCTTTAGGAGCACACATGATGCTGATTTGCCAGTGTCACTGGTACCCCACCACCTACTGCCTTCAGGCTTTCTCCACCTGTCCTTGGTGATTTACTGCACCAGAAGTTCTCAGGACACCCTTTCACCTGAGGCTCTCTTAAAGTCATGAAGGCAACACATCCCAAAAGACAGTGGGGGAGGATTTTCCCTTTGGTTGTGTGACAGTGATAACACTGACCCAGCTCACATGTACCTTACAGGTGTTAGGTTTAGGGCTGTCCGGTGCCAGTGATGTGGGGAAAAGTACCAAAGTGACAAAAAGCTCTTCTTCATCCACACATGGAGTCGCTTTCAGATCTTGGCCTTCCTGGGGATGAGGATCGGAGAAGGGACCTCATGGATGTGCAACATACAAGCACAGCACCAAGTTACCGGTTTCTAAGTCACCTCTTCAAAGTGTCCTTGTAACCTTGTTACTGGCCAGGGCTATTAGTGACCCTACGTTAGGAGAACTGAATGGGGCCTTTTCCTGCCTGACAATAAAATCTATTCTAATTATAGTTCCCTGTACACATACTCCCTGAAGGGCAGGGAAAAGCTTTCAACGCTTGAGGTCAGGACTGAAAAATTAGCTGGTGGGCTTCAGGCAGGTGAACTTGAGGAACACCTGGTGTCGGAGGCTGATACGAGAGCAAAGATGGCAGAAAAATTGATTACAACCTTGCGGCACACAGCTAGAGGAGGGACCTAAGGATGAGCCCATGGTCTGGGTTTTGGAGCTTGCAGAACATGTGGCAAATTCAGCACCACGTCTCCAACCAGCCTCAGTAGTGTGGAAGGAGCTGACAGTCCCCCAGCTCAACGGGAGGAACCATACCAGCAGGATGCACCTCCATAAAGCTCTACACACCCAAAACCACTGCAGGGCAGGTCCTGACCTCCCACCAGTGGTGCAGGGGCTCCTTCTCCCCCTTGCTGCTTCAGGGGGTGCCAAGGGAATGGACATAGCATTTTTCCATTCTATACATTAACGAATTTTTCACTCAGAACTTTTCCTTTTTCTTGTAAAATTCTAATGGGAAATCCAGAGGTTAGTGCTTCATTTTTACATTCACATTTTGTTTTAAAATGTTACAAAGAAACTCGATGTTAGATTTTTTTATTTTTTAATTTTTTTAATTTTGCCACTTTTCCTTTGGACAAATCTCTACCTTGGAACATGTGGAGTGGAGAAAAAGGGAAAAGCAAATTAGAATCCCTCAGTCTTATTCATTCTATTGAAATTAATGGCGAGAAAATACAAGAACAGGAAAAAATAATTTTTAAATATAAAATACTTGAATCTTTGAAAAAATAGATATAAATCTAGATCTAATTTAATGTCAAGATATTGCCAGCATATTAGAAAAAAATATTTGAGAAATTTTTGCAGTGGAAAACTCCAATATTTTCCCAGTATGCTATTGCTATTAGATTATTTATCAGCTTGGCCATATGAATTACTCTTTAAGCACAGAAAGGAGGCACAGACAACATTAGTAGTTCTCACAGCAGCTGCAGATGTCATTTTTAGCTGACAGACCGGGCAGCTTCTGACAACATTTCAAGACATTTTTTACAGAAAATGTGTCTATGTATTTACTATCCTAGACCAAGGAAAATGGAAATTCTATATAAATGACCAGTACACAGAGAAAAAACGTGAAACATCTACAGTTTTTTTCCTTACATGATGTATCATTCCCCGATTGGAGGCCAGTTGTGCAGTGGTTTTCTAGTGGTGAGAGCAGGATATTGGGTTCCAGGACTCTTGGGTTAAATTATTGAATCTGCCATTGATTTGCAGTGTGACCTTGGGCAAGTCATTTAAAGGGAAATACGTAATTATTAGTTTCACTTGGCCAGACTCACTCACTGTCTATGGCTTTATAGCTATTGCTACTTTTTATTAGAATGATTTGGGGGGGTGTCTCTTTTTTGCAAACACTTTTTTGTGTTTTAAAGGGTTTGAGGTTTTTTTTTTAATTCTCTCTCATAATGTATGGAATACCCAAACAATCCACCAGAGAAAACTAACCATCTGGATTCCACAAGTAGTTTAGCATATACTGCAGGCTATATTCTTAAGTACTCAATTTGAATAGCATGTCTTCGGTTAGTATAGTACATAATTGCATATGTACATTGTTGTGTGATCAGTGCTTAAAATAGGAAAATCAAACTGCACAAACACATGACAAGATGAGAAATATTTCCCTGTCTAATAATTTAAACAGAGATAGTACAAAAAAACCCCAAAAAACTCAGGGATTTGAGGGTGAGAGGAATTAATTATAAAAAGATATTTTTAGAAGATAATTTTGTCCAAAGTGAAGGGGGTAAGCAGGAATCATCTCCAGTTTTTTGTAAAAATGCACTTTCTAATAGGTCTAAATAAAAGTATTTTCTGGATAAAAAGAGCTGCCCACACATGGGTTCAAGCACTTTGTTACTTTTATTAACACAGCAGCAGTGTTTCAAAAATAAGAATATTCCCATTTTTCACACCTTGAAGTAGATACGTTGAAAACAATATAAGAAGGGTTGAGGGGGTTTCCCCATGTATTCTTATGCTTTCTGACTCATCTTTAGACTTTTTCAAAATATTTCAAGATGGGATTTTAATTGTGAAAAGTGTTGGGGGGAGGAATATTTCAATTTTTAACAATATAATTAGAAGAAAGTTAAGATAGTCTGTAAGTTAGGATTTGTTCTATCTTTTCTGTAGCCTAATGGGACCATGCAAAATACAGTATAATACTTATATGCCTACAGGATTATTTATTTTGAAGCTTAGCTATGGTTTATAAAGTGCTTAGAGATCCTCTGATGAAAATGTAATAACTATGTCATCATTGTCATCATTGTTATTATTGTGAATATCATTATTTTTATTCCCCTAGTGAAATAAGAAATCAGTTTGTAAAGATTACAACAGCTGCAGGGAATGTGCCTTGATAACTTCTCTGCATTTTGTACCATTGCCAAAAGAAGTTTATAAAACGCTGCAGGAGTAACTGTGTTCCTAGCTAACAGGCAGGAATTTGCTTGGGCTGTCAAATGTTCACTCAATATGACAAATAAAACTAATGAGTACACGGTGCACCATTTTTCATTCAAGGGATGCATAAAAGTCTTCATATAAATGCCCTGGGATTCACATTTTTAACCTCAGACAAGCATTTGTAATTTGTAGGGGCGTGTGAGGTGCATTTATTACGGGTAATGTGTGGACTGTTACAGGTGATGTCTGGCAAATGACAGAATGAAGAGGTCCCCTGTCACGAAAGCATCAGCTCATGGTTTGTTACTAACCCTAAACCTGGGCTGTGGGAGCAACCTAAGCCACGGCTGCCACAATAGCTCTGGCTCCCCAGGGACTTGAGGGAGTGGTTTCATCTCACACAGAGGTAGACATCGCTGTCCTTTGGAGGAGAACAGGTCTTGAGTACTCCTGTAGGAATGAAGAGAGCGCAGAATTTCCCAGGAATTTTCCCCACAAACTCTTGCTGTCAGTCACATCCTGGACTTGTAATTAACTGCTGCTTGAGTGGGCATTTATCTGACAAGTTAATCCAGCTACTATTATATGGGAGAAAAAGGCAGCAATGACTGAGGGTATGAAGAAGATGACCAGAAATTGGGGCAGTAATATGAATCTTGAATGCCAACCTCTGCTCTGCCACAGACTCACCATATGACCTCGGTCAAGTTCCTTAATCACCTGATGCACCAATTGTCCAAGTGTAAACTGAGGCTAAAAGCACTGCCTGGCTACCCATCCAAGTGAGGATGAATGCAAGACACCTTGTGAGGAGTTCAAACAAATTCCTTTAATGTGGAGAGAGTTTTGCTCACCAGGTATCTGAATCTGAGGGCAGTCCTGAAAAGGGGCCAGTGGGATTCGTTCAGGTGAAGGAACATTTAAATGCTGGCAGATGGAAAATTCTCCTTCTCTTTCTAAATTAGATGTCACAAACAACGGGAAAATTAAATCCACTTCTCAGGATATGTCCTTGCACAGGAAATTCATCGGAGGGGTGTTTCCCTGATAAGAGCTTTCCCTGGGAAGAAACTGAGTCTGCCTTTTGTAAGGGGCTCTGAAAAAGAACTCCCAGAATCCAGATCCTGTCAAAATTATATGAGAACATGAGACATTTTACTATCAAAATATTTTGGCTTCAGAAGCTAGCAAATCTTTCTGCCTCACTATGAAAAGACACAGGGAAATGAAGTGATTTCTCACTGCCACAGCAGCCTGTGGCACTGAGAAAATCACTTCATTCCGTCTGTTGCGAGACCTCACAAGCTCCTGGCACCTTGCCCCGCACTCTGGCCACTGCCTCCTGCCAGAAGACTCACAGCTCAACAGCCAGCTGAGAGATGCTTGCTGGAGCATTCCCCTTTTATGCCTAAATTTGTCCTGCTAAAATTATGCCCCACTGGCTCCATAAAAAAGCATTACTGGGGACACAGTTTATACGCTCGGATGTCACCTCCTGAGCTCAGTTGCAGTCACGGGACCCAGAGGGAGGACAGTGAATGTGCTGGCATCTCACCTAAGCAGGCACACTGGAGCCCAGCAAGGGCAATGCCAGTCCCTGCAGCTCTGTTTTCCATCCTGGGATAGCATTAGCTTGTACCTGGCTGAGCTTACCTGCGAGGTGGCCTGCCCAGCATTGCCTCATAAATAATTTACACAGTTTGGATTTGTTTTGACACTAACACACTATTTTGCTGGTTTTAAATGGGAGGATTCTTAATTTCTTGTTAGTGTTTGAAGGTTTTTATTTATTAACTGAAGGTTAGAGCTATAGTTGCTCCCAAATTCTTCTGTTTAAAATAGCATAGCCAGGTGTTTTCTTCTGAAGTCATGTTTGAAAAAGTCCCAGTGGGCTTTCCATGACAAAATTGTTTCCAGCAAGCATCTTGTAATGCAAAAGTTCTGTGGAAGCGGGAAGTTCACCAGGCTGATGCTCCCCCTCCAGGGCCACCACCCTTCACCAGACCTGGGGAATCGGCTCAGGCATCGGCTCTGCGACTCTGTCTGACAGCTCAGTGTGCTGCTGTGGGTGTTGATACGCAGGGACAGGCTTGCTACAGGGGCTGAAGACTGGGACAGGAGTGAGGCACCATCTATGCCACCCACAGCAGGATGAATTCTCACCCAGATGACACCAGGGCAGCTGCAAAACCCACAGAGCTAAATCCAGGCTTTTGCAAACCTTTTAAATTTCTGTCCCTAAGACCTTGGAAATCCCCAGCTTCAGTTTACCTGCTAATACAATTGCTCTTTCCAAGAGTTATCAGGCAGCTGGAGAGGCTTTCTGCGGGTGCAGAGATGCTCACCAAGAAGCGCCGGAAGGGTCCTGGTGCCCTGAGGAGGCAGGATGGTAGGTCTCTCCACGCAGCCCTGAGACCAAGACCACCTCTGCTTGCCCCAAACACGCTCAGTGCCTTCAGTCACTTTGGGGTGAGCGTGGGCAGGTGTCCTGCTCAGGTCTGCTTCCAATCACTGAGCTGTGCTGAATGAAGGGCTGCTCACATCAGGGCCAGTGCGGGTCAGGGGTGGCCGGGGCAGAGTGCATGAGAACTTCCCTCCATCCGGGAAAACACTTTTAATAGAACAAACCTGGCTCCTTGCAGCAAGCAGCTAGCCCACGGTGGAGGGGAGGGGGGCAAAAGCAGAGGCTTCTCCAGCAGCTGTCAGCCTGCCTTTATAGCAGCAGCTATTAAAGCTGGTTAATAGGAACCACTCCCACGGAGCGCTCTGTGCTCTCTGGCAGGTTGGAGCCAAGGCAAACAAGCCAGGTGGACCATCCAGCAAAACTGCACACTGGTGTGATGAGGAAAAGGGGTTTGTATCATGAGGTGCTGCAGTTCTTCCCTCTGCCAGACAAGGGCAGCCCTTCACGGGCACCTTCTGCAAAGCTGCAAAGTGGCAGCACTAGAGGATTTTCGGGAGGGCGGATTCCAGGCCAAGATTTGCTCTGATCTGAGTTAAATCCCCAGCCCAATATTAAAAATCGTGTGGTCTGCAGAGTGAATCCTGCCCGGCAGGATGTGAGGGAGCTCCAAGCCAAGTCCCTGAGCTCCGGTTCACAGGGTAAATCCCACAAAGCCAACAACTGCTTTGGCTCAGGGCTCCCCTGCCTGCTGCCAGCCTGCAGCCGGGCAGAGCCCGGGCAGGCACAGGCAAGGGGCTGCACGGATGGACCACCACCTGCGCGGGGCAGGAGGCTGAGCTCCTCTCTGAGAAGTGAAAACGAGAAGGACAAATGTGGCTGATCTTCATAGAAATCTGGTACTTAATTGCTGTCTGTGCCACACTTTTGCTCGCTTTCTGGAAGGGCAAGTTGTTCTGGCTCAGGGACTCAGAGTGGAGGCAGATATTTTCTTTGTAATCCACCATGGGTGCTTCTCACCCATCAGCACAAGCTGCTGCCTGAAGCTTAGGGGCCAGTAAGATTTTTCTGACTCTTCAGAGGGTAGGGAAGCATCATACCCAAAGGGACTTGGACAAAGTCACCTGCTGGTCTATGGACCACTGGAGAGAAACAGAGATTTTTGAACCCCAGTTAAGTGATGCAGCCTCTAGATCCAACTACATTTTCAGTTTGTTCCTAAATAGACATTCATCTTGGATCTCTTGAACCCAGTCAAGGCAATAGCTGATGATTTGCTACAATCAGCCCTGATCAGGCAGCTGAGTCACTCCAAGCTACTTACACTCCACCAGTGCGAAAGTTCAGCACACGGTCTTGACCATCTAAAACCAGAGTGCAACAGGCACTTCCATGGGGCTTTTCATCCCACCACCAGTGGCATGCTGGGTTTGTTGTATTAGCTGGTTATCAAGAGCACCAAGGTGTTGAGATAAAGTAGAGTACTAGCATTTAGGTGGCTAAATCTGGGTGAGCTCTGTCAAACTCCAAAAGCATTGCTACTGTTATTTTAAAAGGCTCTTTCTCATCAGCTGAAGGAGAATGATGAAGAATGCCCCATCTGAGTTAGACTCCAACTGGCCACCCTGTTTTATTAAGTTCTGGGGAATTTTTCATTTTAGATATACAAGTATTTTGGGGCTTTTCATTCACAGCAGCTGGACTTTATCAGCAGGTCACCACAGTGGGAAGATAAGAAATCTCCTTCTCTAGGCACCCTAGTTGGAGTCTCACAATCCCAGGCTGGCTTATGTGGCCACTAAAACCCCTCTAAAGTGGTTTTGACCTCAGCGCCTTTCCATCAGCTCTGTGGTTCAGAGGACTCTTGTGCTAACAAAGGAAATGGGCCTTTTGTGGGTCTATCACAGACTGAAGTACAGGCATACCGATACACCCTTAAAACTGCTTTTATTGCCTTTCATGTAAATTTATAAGGTGGGACCTCATAAATTTGCCATCACTTACTCCCGTGCCCACCCTTCTCGCACCACCTTGCAGCATGCAACCCATCTCCAGCAATGGGCTCCTTGTTCCAGCGGAGATGGAAGTTTTAGGTCAGAGAAGCATTTTAGGAATCCTCAGTGAATTATGCAGATTGTTTCTGTTAAAAGAAAGGAAAAGAAAGGAGAAAGAAAAAGGAAAGAAGAAAAAGTAAAAAAAAAATGGAAAAATAAAAAAGGAAAAAAGAGGGAAAAAGAAAAAAGAAAAAAAAAAAGAAAAATGCAAAGGGGAAGAAGGAGAATGAGAAGAAGAAGAAGGAGGAAAAGGAGGAAAAGGAAAGGGGAATGTCCTGGTTTCAGCTTAATTCAGAGTTAATTTTCTTCCTAGTGGCAGGCATAGTGGTGTGTTTTGGATTTAGTATGAGAATAATGTTGATAACACGCTGATGTTTTTAGTTGTTGCTAAGTAGTGTTTATACTAGTCAAAGACTTTTCAGCTTCCCATGCTCTGCCAGGTGCACAAGAAGCTGGGAGGGAGCATAAGCAGGAAAATTTCCCTGTTTCCCCCAACTTCAAGACTTGAAATATCTTTCAAACCAAATCAGAAGGAAATTTCATCCTCAGTCAAAATGATGAGTTTTTTTAGAACTGTACTTATAAGAGGTAGTACTTCGAATTCATACATCAGCTTTTGAAAATACAAACAAGGTGTTATATTGCTGGACATTTTTAATGTTGTGCAGTTCAAGTCCCCAAAACATTCCAGACATGTTTCTGCACAAAACACTTCTTATCCTTGCAAGCTCTTTGTGTCTCACTGGGGATGTGAGAAACCCTGTCTTCCCTCAGTGTGGCGAGGAGGGGCAGTGAGGTGTGCCCTCCATCCACACTCCCTGCTACCAGTACTGGTACCAGTGGGACCAGTCGCTGTGTGCCCCGACACAGCTGGTGGGGAGAGCTGCTTTGGTGCTGGAGGCCATGAACCTGCTCTCCTCTGCACTGCCAGCAGAGGGAAATCAGCCCAAGAAGAAAATCATTGATCCATCCTGGTGAAATTAATATTACAGCTCTCATACCGCGCTAGCAGGAGACGTGCATGCAAGGTCTTTGGTTTTAGTAAGATGCAGTGGGGCAGAGATTTCTTTGTAGCTTCCCTCATTTTTTTTTTCTTTTTTAGCAGCACGTCTTCCAAGAGTCAGGTCTCTATGGCCAGGAGTTATGACTCAGGGTGTGCAGAAGAAATTTTGTTCTTGTGGAGGAAAAACTGATTTTGTACTAAAAATATTAAAAATTAACTCAAGAGCCTATAGAAGACAAAAGAAAGTTACTGAAGCCTCCCCCGCCCAAGGAAAAGAAAAGAAAAGCAAAAAAAACCCTCTTGTCAGATCCAAAGTGGAAAAAATTTGGGGCAGACATTTTGAGGGCTTCCAGTTTTTGGACCAAAACCAGTACACTTCCTAAGAAAGCACGTGCTTTCCTCAAAGTGTCAGTGCTGGCAGACACTGAAACCCCTCTCCTTTTCCTGTGGGAGTGGGCAAGGGGTAACAACCCAGCAGTCAGTGTCCAGGCTGAAGGCAGGGAGGCTGAGCAGAGCAGAGGCAGCTCCCAGGGCCAACTGCCCGGTTTCTGTAGGGACAGGAGAGCTGCCAGTCTGGGCCAGCCACATGGATGCGTGCCTGGATGGAGTCTTTCTTGTGAACATTCAAACAGCCTTTGCCTTGCTTCTCCTTGCAGCCATGGGGAAATGGAGGAGCAAGCCTCTGCCTACCATGGCCCTGCTGGGATCGCAAAGGTGTGTGGGACAAAGAAAACTGCAGCCTATAGATATCAGCTGGCTAAAACACCATATGCTTTTTTTGTGTGTATGTATAGATAGTTCCTACATATTCATATTCCTCTATAGAAAACACTGTGGCTTGGAAAAGTTCATCTTGACTGCTGTCTGTCAAAATATTTCCTTACTCCATTAATAACGATTATGAGTATGTTTATATAGCAGCTTACATTTGCAAAATGCTTTACCCATGAATACATATCCTAATTACTCACAGAAAATTATTTCTTTACTTCAAATTAGCCCCTTTTGTTTGCCTAACCCGCTTCCAATCAGATCATGATTACAGCAAACTTAATGAATTCTTTGCACAGGCATACTTCATCCTGTGGATGGCTGGTAATTGTGTGATTGCTGTGAGTTTCACTGCGTATTCTGCTTTCCAAAATCAAAGCACTTTTGACTGGACAAATAAATCACTGGTATATCTCTGCTATGTCATGTTTTTCCTAAAAAAAAAAAGGGCAGATAATTTTGAATTGAAAATTGACTTTCCATAACTTCCATGCAATCTTCAGGTCCTATTCTTTGCTTGGCCAGCTTTGCTGACTGTAAACCCCTCTTTTTTCCCCAACTCCCCAATACAGATCCAACCACACATACACACACTTTATATATACTTAAAACAGTCATAGGAAGAAAAAACAGAACAAAACTCATTATGGGGTAAAGACCATAGTGACATTAGTTCACTTGCTAAAGTGAAATGCAGTGTGTTTAATACCAAGCAGCCCTGAAAATAATCCAGCCAAAGGGTATGAGCATTTGGTGAAGTAGAGCATCACTGACCCTCTAGGCTGAAATTTGTCCCAGATCATGAAGCCAAGACTGAAAAGATGCCTTTAAAGCCTCTTGGGGGATCCCACTTGTACATGCTACCCTAAAATCATGACCTTGCTGCAGCCCAGCACGGCACCAAGGTGGTGAGAGCTGCCACTGACCGCACTTGCCCGCAGAGCACCAGGTGCTGGCCACCGGCACCACTCTACAAGCCATGCCACAGCCTCTGTAGAGAAACAGCTGCTGAAACGGAGCTTCAGCAAAGGCCACAGATCGTTGATTCCTCCAAAGGAGGGAACTTTGAAGACCTGCTTTCCAGAGATTTTGAGCCTCTCTCTCTCTCTCTGTAGATTTGAAATGGAGAGATGTGAAGGGGGAAAGGGGGAGAAAGGAAGGGAATATACCCAGATGGAGCCAAGACGTTCAGTGTTTACAGACACCATTGGAAAGCAGCTCATCTAAAGTCAACAACAGGCAAAGCCAATTCTTCAAGGCCAGCATGTGTGGCAGAAGAAAAGCTCCACTGAGATGCACGTGCAGCCCCTCTGCATATAAATCCCTGCAGCTTCCAGCTTTCCACCACAGCAGCTTTCATCTTGGCTTGTACCCATGAGGATGACACTGCTAGTGAGGGGAGGGAGCAAGAGCAAAACAACCATCATCCCTCAAAACCCCTTCAAACAAGGAAAAGGGGCAACAAGTGTGTCACTCTGTACCCGGAGGGGACCCAAGCCTGCCACATCCTAAATGAAACTGGACATGACTGGGCTTGCTCCGTGGAGAGAGCAGCTCTCAGGGGAGAGCAGGCGCAGGACAAAGCCTATTGTTTAGCTGGGCTTGCACCATCTATTCTTCTGTCCCCTGTGTACAAACCAGGAGGAGCTCTGTAGGATGCTCCCACACCAAGCCCGGCAGGACCCACGCAGGGCGGTGGTACAGAGCAGCCCCTCGGCACATCTCCAGCCAGGGAGGGCACAAGGGGACGAGGCAGCCACAGCACACATGCTCTTGTGCCTGGCCCTCCGGAAGAGAAGGAAACCAGCAGAGACAGGCAGCTAAGGGACAGGCAGGAGACAGGAACAAGGTCAGCACAAATGCAGGAACCCCGGTCTCAGCTGCAGACAAAGGTAATTCGACAAGCAGTTTTAAACTCCCGAGTGAGTAAGGATTTTATTGGGAGAGCTCCCAGCGGGAAGTAAGCAGAGGCTCCAGGTCTGGCACCACTCAGGCCGTCAAGGCTGGGTATTGTCCAGATTTGCAGAGGGAGATCCCAAGCTCAGGCTTTGGGTGGCCAGGTGGAGCCAAGCCTTGGGAACTGGCGACGCCAGCATCGGGATGTCTGGCGCGTCCCTGGGTGATTTAGATGCTTGTCACAAGGAAAAAATAGACTTTGCTTGAACTGGGCAAATATGCCTCTCATCTGGACACTCGCTGCTAAAAGCAGGCAGCTTTTAGAGCAGCAAGGGTAAAGCTGTGCCCTCCCTGCTCCCCATAAAGGCAAACACCCACGGCTGTACAGGACCGGCACATGCAGTGACAGAGCAGCTGTACAGCTGTGCAGCCCCTGGGGTCTGCGCCAGACAGCAGTGGGATTAAACCCCCCACTCCCTCACCCAGGATTAAGCCCACCATTTATCAGTGGTTAACTAACAGATTACTGGGAGGCTGAGAGACTCTTTTTAGATAGATAGTGAACTGGTCTGCTTGGCCCACAAACATAAAGACATTGGATTCACTTTGGGTCCAGTGCTATTTCACAGGGTGGTGGAAAGTGCAGATAATCACTGAAACTTGACAATTGCTCCATTTTTCATGGATTTTCCTACCAGAAAACAGTATACGGGCTTTAAAGGTCTCCTTTGAAAAGTCTAAAGCAGGACAGAACAAAACTGTTGATACTGGGGTTTTACTGAAAACACTGTTTGCAAATAATAGAAAGTTTTCATGAAAACCATTTACTTTCTTTGGAGAAGTTTGGCTTTCAGTCGAAAGTGAACAAATAACCAAAATGGAATGGAAAGTTTTCCCTTCTTTTTTTTTCCTTTCCAAGCAGAAAAGATAATTTGCATGTGGTGTGGTGCTCCACTGCCTCCTAGGAGATGGAGCCGAACTTCTTTGTGCCGCTCCAGCGGGGAGGCAGCTGTGGGGCAGCAGAGCAGACACTGCCCTGGTGGGAGGTCACAGAGGAGAAGGCCAACAGAAAGGTCCCTGGGGCACCAGTGTGAGTCCACATGATGTCAGCAAAAGGAACCAGCTGGGATGCAGCCTGATAGCTTTTTGTGACAATTCAAAATTATCTCTGGAGAGGGAGGAAAAATGGCCAAAATATCTGTGAAAAATAATAACAAGCTCTACTTTCCCGTCATTTTCTTGATGAAAGGACAAAAATTTCTGTCACTGGAAAATAATTATTTCAAGAGCAATGACATCTCCTTTTCCTGCTTTGTCCAGACTGCCCACCTGAGGAGCTGGAGGGCCAGAGCCAAGTAAGGACTTTACCACCCAGAAACTCAGTATTCCAACATTTCTGTCCCTCTAGGCACATTTAACTAGTGATCAACTGACATTCTAGCTAGCAAAAAAAAAGCACAAGCCAGCCTGGAAACAGACGTGCTCCAAACACCACTGGAAACTGCGATCTGGACTCCATTAAAAGACAAGAGGAGACGTTGCCCTGATTTCGGCAGCATTAGCACTCAGCTGAGAATGAGCGCAGCCTCCGCAGAATCTGCAGAAAATCACAGGCAAAACCCAACCTATCCCTAGCTCTCATCCAGGGCTGTAAAGGATCAATCTCCTTGTTACTATTTAGTAAGTGATATCTTGCAGGGCCCCACTGAGGAAATGGCTGTAAAACCCAAGCTACAGATCCCCCATGTGAAAGGGACGACCTTCAGGCCCTGCAAGCATCCCATTTCTTACAGCAGAAGGCTGGCCAGAAGGGCTGTGAGGGCTATCCTCTGGTTGCCTTGCAGCCCCAGCAGTGATGCCTGAGCATCCGAGGTGCGGTGGTACCCACAGGGTCCACAGACAGGCCAGCCCAGCCCTGCAGCCTGCTCCTCTTCAGACAAAGCTCCCACGAAGAAGAGGCCCCTTTGGGAGAGGCATGTACTTCTGCACTGATTTCTGAGAAAGAAACCTGGCCCAGCACAGGAGTACTTCCCATTTGAAATCGTATTCTCCTTAACGTGGGAACAAGACCCATCCTGAACTCCAGTCTGCCCTTCTCCCTCTCTTTCCCTCCTTGTTTTTTTCTTCTCTTTTTTGAGCATATATTTCTATTTTCTAAACCATTTTCCTTTGCAAAGCCACACAGCAAACACATTAGCTGAGATGCTGTTCCTGCAGATTTGGCATCATGGACAGGAGTGGTCCTTTGGTCTCTCTGGGATGACCCGGGACCAGCTGCCATTGCTGCAAGGCTGTGCAAGCTGAATCTCACACCCCCTGGTGCTGGTGGGTTTAAAGCATCCTGCACTCCCTCCAGCACCCTCCAGCCAGTCTTGCTGTGCATGGAGACACTTCCTTGCAGGTCCAAGGACTCCCTTTGCAACCGCAGGGAGAATCTGCCCAGGTATGTCCTGTTGCTGAAAAACCACCAGAGTTGTGACCTGGAGAAGTCAGCATTTGGAGGTTTCCCTACGTACCAAGGCCACACACTCATCCACAAGGCAGGCAGGGGGCAGTGAACGGCAAGGGAGTTGCAGGGGGGCAACAGGCTCATTCCTCAGGCACAGCGAGACCTCTCACTGCTTCTTGGAGACAGCACCGACATTTTGCAGAGCAAGGGCAAAGATTCAGGTAAAGAAGCTGACTTGAACTGGCTGAGCAAGACTGTCAGTCTGGAAGCTTTTCAAGATTAGGCTGTGCTGCATTTTCAGTCATTCCTCATGCGAGGCAGAGCTTGTATGCAGAATTCGATAAAATAGGTTTAATCGTCTTCTAGAGAAAAATGTAGGTTTGGAGTCCACAAACTGCTTTGCAAACTCATGTTAATTCTGTTGCCACAGTCATTTAGGAAAGAGTACTACAAAAGGCATTTAGAAAAAAAGAAGCACTCCAATTAACTCCTTTCTAAACAAGCCATTTGGGACTTTTGGTACAAAATGGCTTTCCATTTTTTAAATGTCCTTAGGAATTTCATGCCGCTGAAAAAGTATGATGCGTTGCACAAAGTCACTGCAGAAATGCTCTATTTCACCCTCCAATGTTTTGTCTTTTACTTTAAGAAATCAATCTGTGCTGCTCCAGACAGAAACTACTTGTTTTAATTGCTGAAACTCACTGCACCCTCATTTGTCCTGCACTGCCTTTCTCTCAAAATGCTGCTACCAACATTGCAACTGCTCCCAGAGATTTTCCTTGACAGCAAGCTCTCACTGCACTTGGCACCGTGCTGGCTAAACCTGAGCAGCATTGCAGTTTGGTGCTAACTGGCAACCCAGCACAAAACAGGACTTGATCGAAAAAAAAACCGTTTATTTTATACAGCCAAATTTTGGAAAAGCTGTCCTGGTTTCCCCTGGCTATTCCTTAAAAAGAAGAAGGAGGGTGGAGGTAGAGCCGGGGAGAAGAATATATTAGCTATGGAGTAAACAGTTTGGAAGCCAAATATAATTGGCTGGTGAGTGCATATTGTGATTCATGAAGGGAAGGCTTTTTTTAAACTCCAGGAGCCACGGAGCAAGGACAGCCATGCAGTCATCTTCCTGTGCGAAACAAAAGCTCCAAGCCAGGGAGGTGTAGCACCAGCCTGTCGGGACAATGGGGACGTGAAGCATTGCCTCAAGCCTGCAGCGTGCCACTTGGTGACTGGCCTGATGTTTCCACAGCAAGGCTATTGCTTTTAATATCAGGGTTTGGTGATTCAAGCCCTGTTCCCTCTCCTGCAGGTCATTCCTATTTGGGGAGCATACCTTATCTAAGTCCATTATTGCCTCTGCCTAATATAAACAGTGTTTCACTTCGTCCGAGGTCTGTGCATTGAAAGTTTTCTTAAACCAAGGAAACTTGGAATAAATACCTCATTGTCTCAAGGACTTTATCATGGTGGTATGAAAGAAAACCAGTGTGTGACTGTGTTTTCCAGCAATAAAGTTCTTTCGGTCTCAGGAAAGATAGTTTTGATTTGTGAATTTATTGCTCTCACAAGTTAGGACTTCACACTTGACCAAAGTAGCTGATATACTGTCAAGACTCTGATCTGACATGCAGTCTGCAAACACAGTCTGTTTGTTTGACATAAAAAGAAAATACTTTTTCACCCAATTTTTTACTTTTTTAACTTTAAAAGATTTAGAAGTTTAAAACTTTGCCTTTTAAAGCAAAGCAGGAAGATTCAACACCACCAATATGTTTCATGAACTGTCTCCAAACTGCCAAACTGCTGCTGTCAGGGGAAATTAATTCTTTTCTTGCAAAAGTCAAACACTGTTTTTGAATGAGAAATTACTGTTACAAAATGTTCTTCACTTTTTTTTTTTTATAAAAAGTCCTTCAAAATTGACTAAATCTGAATGGAATGCTTTATTTCATTCAAAACTTTAGCCTTTCTTTTTTTACTTTCTGGCTTGCATTTTTGGAAGTGATGACATACACTCAGAGCTGTAGCAGCAGCGAACTGCAGAACTTTCTGTGTGTCTGTGGTGGTAGAGATCTGCCCTGCATGTATCCTGCTGCTAAACGACAGCTAAACCCAGTGCCTACTTCTCTGTGCTGCCACGGGGCAGGATTCCAGACTTTTCTCTCCTATCCCCTGCACTTTCCTGATGGCTGACCCCACATTTTTGCCCCTGCTCACAAGGGTGTGCACGCATGGGGCTCCCTGTCAGCCAGGAGCCCCTGATCTCCAGCATGATGGAGCAATGTGGGCACCCCCAGACCATCCTGGGCTGCATCTCCTTCCCATACTGACACAAACCCTGTCACAGGCACATTCCTTGCACAAAGTAACACCAATGACAAGCTCCCCTGGCAAGAGGAGAGAGCTGACACAAGGGCCTTAAGCTTCACAGCTCCAGCGTAACATAGGAGAATTTCTGAGCACCCCTGATCATGAATCCAAGGCAGGGATCATGCTGGCACTGCGTGATCTCCCTTCAGGTCAGCAGGGAACCTCTGCCAACCACTGAGTGGGGGAGATGGCAAATTAAGTCTCTAGATAAAGATTCATAGGTTCTTGCCTAAAACAACTGTACTCTGAAATGCCCAGGCCAGAAGCTCATTTCTGTGATTCAGACCAGAAGCCATCCTCTGGAGATACAGCTGAAGGGATTCCTGAGGCATCCTGCCCATCAGACCATGCTAGGATACTTGCTGGGTATAACTAACATGTTGCATACTTTGTCTTTTGCCATGACCTGCCTGACTCCAGCAAGAGCCATAACTCCAGCTCCTTGCCGGAGTTATGTGCAAACAGTCAAATGTCTCAAACTGTGTCTGAACTGGGGGCAGTGAAATCCCACCCTGACAGGGCAAGCAGGGTCCAGCTGTCAGGGCTTCAGTCCCAATAGGAATCCTGGTTGGCCAGATTGGGTTTTAGCTGAAAGATGTATCTCAGCAGCGTGGAAAAACACAAGCAGTCCCTGAAGTGGGCGGAAGCGCCGGGCGGAAAGGCTCAGGAGCACTGGTCCTGCTGAGGATGGACTTGTGACACGAAACAACAAACAGGGTGTCTGGCGAGCCTGGCATAACACCCCAGGCACATGTGAAGGAAGAATCACTCTAAACACAAGAATGGGACCAGATGAGTTGATTTCAATGGTTTATTGTAAGCAAGCTCCTTAGATTACGCAGATTAAAATCTTCATGGAAACACTTCTGGAGACTGTGTGTTGCTCAACTTCCTGCACAAGGCACCGCTTGGTCATGACTATGTAGAATAGCAAACTTGGGAGAGGGGGTTCTATTAGTTTATTATTATTACAAGGCTACACAGTTCATGTGTTTCTATAGTCATCTCTTTCTGCACTGGAAGAAAGTAAATCTCTGCTTCAGAATCACCCCAAGTGAAGGAAAAGACTAGCAGTAAAGCAAGGGGTAGGCATTCAGGGGAGCTTTTCCTCTCAGCCCCTGCAAAACACAGGCTGGGACTCCCAGGGTGGAGAAGAGGAACAGCTGGGCTGCAGTTTTTCCTAGCTCTGGGGCTCCACAATGAAACTGAATAACCTGAATTATTCGACCATGGGATCAGGGAAGGAGTTAAGGTTTCACACGCCAGCCTGGTCCTTAGTACAATTTCTTCAGCCTGGTGGTGCAGAATTCAGAAGATGAATGACTGGTGCCAAAGTAGCATGTGATGGCAGAAGTTCCCGTAGTGTGTGTTCAAAGCTCTTCTGCAATCCCCCTGAGATCCTTCTTGGGAAGAGGAGCCCTTATCTGCCCACTGTGGTCTGCTTGCTGAAAAAGCTTTAATTTTGTGTGACTACAATGTGTCCAGTGAGCCTAAATATGTTGAATTCCACTGCTGCTTTCACCCTGAATAAGGATCGCAAATTGAGCGATGGACACTACAAGTAAAAACCCAATGCTTCATACTTATTGTCCCCTTCACAGCTCCCATCCCCTTCCATTTCCCCCCTCCTTCCCAGCCTGTGCCCCAGCTCCTCCCCAGGGAAGCCCTGGGCTCACCTGCCCAACCTGCTCCCCCAAGCCTCCAAGCTGTACCAGCAAAACCAGCTGCAGTCACTTCTCCAAAAGTCCATTAACACCAGGAATAAAGGAAAACTCCATCAGCCCAATACCTCACCTTCCCCCTCAGGTTTTTTCCCTCCAGGCATCTCCTGCCTACTGCCATCTCAACAGGGATATAGCCAGGGAAGGAGGCAACGTCTAGCTGTAGCCTCTCCAAGACCTCTGCCTGCAGCAGGGCATGGAGTTTCCCTCCGTAGACCACTGGGACATGTGGTCATGCCCTCCCATTGCAGCTGGGGAGTTATAAGGACAGGGCAGAGGAAATGCTCTCTGGAGAAGCTTCTCTCTCCTCGGCAGCTGTAGAAGGAGCTGAGAGCAACTAGCTCACATGAAACGTTTAGCTTTTACAGAGCTGACATTGGGCATAGAGCATGCTGGGCACGCTGGCTTGTGACTGCTGCTCCTCCTGGGTGGAGGTGTCCATGGCTAAACTATGTGAAACACAGCTCAGAGGCCACAGAGAGCTGAGTGAGGGGTCAGCTGTTGGACAACTGGGAAATCATGGTCAGGAAAAAAAGACAGTGGGAGTAGCAGGCTTGGACCGAAACAAAAAGAAAAAAATGTGATAAATGGAGGGGAGAAATAATTTTTACTAAATCCAAAATCCAGGGTTTCTTTTTGCTTTTGTGTTATTTAACTCTTGTAAATACAGCTTTTTATCGTGCTTGTTTCTAAATGAAAAATCTTCTTTAGAAATGAAAACCCAAAACCCTTCATTTTGCAGCTATCCAGGGGAAAGGGTCTGGTGCTTTAAAATCCCACTCTGTTGTTTTTCTTCCAAACTGCTTACCAAATTCAACATGATTCTGGAAACCAGTCCAGCTGCTCTGAAACCAGCTCTCAGTTAATTTACTTCCCCACTATTGAAACCCCCTATTTCATTTACCTTCCCCTCCCTACCATGGTCCCTGTTTGTCTCGCCCTTTTGTCCCGCTTTTTTAGACTTGCAGCCTCATGGGGCTGCGATTTGCACTCTCCAGGTATCCCCCAGGAAGTGGGGCCCAACCTCAGTGATGTCTGTGGGTGCTCCTTGGTCCAATGCTCTCTAATAACACACACCCTCCCTCATTATTTTGCAAGGTGCTGCTGGCAGCAGGAGTTAGCTTTTAAAATTAGCAGTTCCAAAACCTTGAATCCATACAGCAAATCCTGGGGAGGTTATGTACTCCTTTGTGTCCTCCTGAGGCAGCATTTTTCCCCACTGAATGGACATGTAAAACTGCTATCATAGGTTGAAGTAACTGGCATTCATTTGAGGAAATACAGGAATCATGAATCTAAAGTATCAAAGCAGCAAAAGTATCAAAGCAGCAAATAAAACACCAAACTCACTGCATGTCAGGCAAAACTCCTGTTTCAATGTTTTTGCCCTAAGCCCTACCAGTGATAATGTGGACAGAACTGGCCTTAAAAACTTGAGGTCAGAAAATGACATGTCTGAGCTGACTCCGCTTCTTCAGCCGTGAAGACGTCTGTGGGTTTTGTGTTCAAGTATTCAAGATCCTGCCTGCAATCACAAGCGACGAGAAATTTTGGAGGGTGTTCATGATAGCTGTGATACCACCTAACCCTGCAGGAGACAGGGCTCTGCACAGTGCCAGGCACACCAGAAGCAGCACATGATGGTGGGCAGCCCCATCACCCTCGCACCATGCTGGCCCTGGCTCCTTCTTGCTCAGAAAGAAGGTCAATTTGGACATAGGAGGACAAGGAGAGCAAGAAATCCACCCAGGTCCTACAGACAATCAAGAGGAGCCCTGCAATGTGGGGGTAATTTTTATCATCAAGTAGCAATCACATTTCCTTTCAAGCCCCTTCCTCCAGAAGAGTAGGAATTAAAAGGCCCAAAGATTCACACATATGAGCTGACATTGCAAGCTTCCAATAAAAGCTTAAAAGTCACTGTGGATGTCGTTCCAGACACACTACCTGCAAGAAAAACAAAACACCAGTGAAACATTACATTTTAAAATACAAATTTTACGTTACACTTCTGCCAGAGACACAACCATTTTTTGAGTATTTTCCAGGAGTTCCATGACTTATAGAGTTGATGGTAACAGGCAGAAAATGATAGCATAATTATGGCTAATGATTTAGTTTGGGTGAGGGGTGAGCAATTAATTTTTACTATGTTTATCAATATCTTTGGTCACAATGTTATGTAGAAAATGCTTCTTTTGTGACCCAGGAAATTGAAAAGCCATTTGTGGCAGCATGTTTGAGTAACATAACTAATTATATATTTGTACATGTTTTATGTTGCTACAATATTGTTACTTCCTAGCATGTGGCTTATGCATTCTTGTAATTGTCTTATTAGGCCAGTTTGAGTTTCAAATAGCACCTATATTGCAGTGTTTAAGATGTTTGCTTTGGAAGGAATTATGGGACACAAAAACATATGGATTGCTTTCTCATATATAGAAAGCATACAGTAAAAAGCTGGCTTTCATTACTCCATTAGCATGGCTCTAGATATGCATTCAGTGTTGAGACTTGGTTATTCATATGTTTATGACATTTAGGGCTGCTTTGTGTTATTGTGGATATACATTCTCTCTGCTGGAAATACAACACATCTCTCCACCAAACATTCCTTCTGGTAAATACTGTGAGACCCAGGATAACTGAAATCAGGGGTTATTACTGGTGAACCAGATGCGCTTCCAGGCAGCTGGTCCCTCACTATCTCCTCTCATCTTTCTGCTTTGTAACTCTTCTCCATCCTGTTGTTCTGCACCGTGGTGGTGTTTTGCTGCTCTGACTGGATGACTGAGACCTTCCTAAACAGTGAGAGGAATCCAGTGAGGCAGAGATGACAAGGACAGAAAACCTTCTTGGAAGACCCCTGGCCTTCACTAATGAAAATGCTCCAGCACTGTGGATAAGATTTTATTTGCTAGCATCTTCTTCTCACCTGCAAAGCAAACATGACACTCTGGGTGCACGGGGATGAGTAAGTGCTTCAGCAACTCTGCATGAGTGAGTCCAGCCTGGTATGGGTGAGGATTACTGCTGCCGTAGATAGGCGACCTCGCAGCAATGGAGGGCTGGTGGAGTCATGCCTGATACACAAAACAGAAAGTCTGACTTTAAACAAAACCCAAAAGCTTTGCCATCATTCCCTCTAGTGGTTAAATCCAGAAGAAGCTGAAAAAGTTTCTAAGCATTAAGCTTCATCTCTCCCCTCAAACAAGGCAGACTCATGATTTCAGGACTGTAGGTCATGGTCCCAATTGCAGTGATCATTCAGGTAGTGTCCTTTACAGGATCACTCTGCCCTAAGAAATCTTTTGGGTATTTCTAGTTTCCTGATAAGACCCAGGAACTGAATGCCATACATTTCATTACAACAGTCACCCTTTGTGAGGGCCTAGAAAGATGCTTTCTGGGACGCTTCCAGGGAGCCATTGATTTTTGCAGAGGAGGCAAAAAGTCAGCAAGTGAGAATTTATTTGATGTTGAACACACCTCCATAGCTAGATTTGAGCAAGAGCGGTGCACACCAGCAGCTCAAGGGAAGCCTGCCAAGGCTATGTGGCAAAGCTCTGTGCTGATCATCACACTGTCTGCTGGCAAATGCTTTCACCAGCCAAACCCACTGCACCGTGAAACTCTGTGCCGGAAGGGCTGCAGCTGCTGCAGTTTCCTAGCACCTTTATGCGACGGTAACAGCATGCAGTCACCTCCAGTGACAGCACCAGGCATCAGTGACTGCATGCAGGGAGGCATTACAGCTGGTGGCCTCAGTGTGGGCAAAGCAGCAGAATGGAGAACTGCTGAGCTCCGAGTTTCTCCCTGGAGGCATGATGACTGCACTGTTTTGAGCTACCGACATTACCCTTCCCCTACCTCTCCTACTCATGGCAAATATAGTTGCTGTTGAGTGTAATTACAATTGGATGTTTTCAAACATGGCTTGTGAACAAGTTTCCATGAATGTGAAGCTTCAAGAGTCCGGGTATCTTTCCATTACTGGTAACATTTGGGAAAAACAAAATTTGTAGGTACAATATACTTAATGGATGCAGATTTTAATTCCTTTCATCTTATAAACTATTCAGCAGATTTAGTTGTAAATTCTCAGAAAGAACATCCTTTGCCTGTGGGAACAATGATGAATTTGCAGAGGTTGTGCTCTGTCTCTCGTACTTCTCTAGGAGGCCCAGATCATCATTTTAGGTGCAAAGTAAAACACTCCCCCCATGGGGAGACCCAACCAAGATCTCCGTGACACTCATGTTACCAATGGTGCATAGCAATGGTAAAATGGTCTTTGTCCTATTTAGAGTGTGGGCCACCAGTGGTGTCTGAAAATCATAGGCTATTTATCTTGTTCCTGACAGAATGTGCATGATAAGAAAACACAGCCATCTATAGAAACCTAATTCTGTAGAGAATCCAGTCAAGGAGTGAGGACAATATCACACTAACTGGGTACCCCACCAACACAACCCAATGCTCCCTGATGGGATTTGCTCCTTTGGTTAGGCCAGGCTTCATTTTCACCCAGTTTGTTGCTGTTTGGTTGGATTTGCGCACAAAGTTTTTATCCCACAACAGATCATTTCTGGTGACAGCATACCTCATCTGAGCACTTCAACATGCAGCTCTGCTTACTCCATTGCATACAAATGTAAATTTCTTTCTGCAGAGTTTTAAAAAGCAAAATTAAGTGAGCTTTCTGTCGGTGCCCCTTTGCAGCCCTGGGGAACTGCGTGGGACTGCTTCTCCTGCATAGTTTCTAGCAACACCAGAGGTTGCGACCTCAGAAGAATCGTCTTCTTTCCTTATTTCTGTTGTCTTTGTTGAAACAAATTTAAAAGCTTTAACCGCCCAGGAATTCTGCGATTTCACACGCTTTGGCCCACTCTGATTTATACCTTTGTTAACGCAATAAACGTTTTTCCCGCTGTATGACTGTGTTGGCTTGATTTTCAGCTCCCACTTAGCTGTCCCAGTGTAACCATCAATGATAAATGCTTTGAAAACTGGCCCCAAATTCCCCTCTGCCTCTTGCCTTGAGGGCAGAGTTGTTCTATTCGGTAAAATGAGAAAGACACAATGTATCATTGCACTTGTACCTCTTTGCTGTGTCATTTGATCTAATTCTGAGACCACTTTGCACACAAAGTCTGTGAATAACAGACCTCTACTTCACTTGCTGTTCCAGTGGATAATTAAGTACATTTTTTTGGCATGATGTGGATCCACCTGATAAAAAATATTTTCATTTGTTTTTTTTTTAATGAGATGAAAATTAAAAATAAAGAAAACATGCTGGGATTGACCCCAAACCACCTTTTGTTTCATTCCTGATGTATTTTTAAAAGTATTTATTTTAAAGCAAACTAATTTAAACATTGACATACAACATTTATAATGAAGGAACTAAAATGTTTTGCTCAGAAGATGCCAAAAGATGTTTTCATTTTTTCATGAAAGGAGGGACTTGGGCAAAATAATTTTGTAAATCTGACACCAATTTATGTGTTTCAGTCACTCCAAGCCTACAGTTGCCAGTGAAAAACCCAGCTGTTTGAGAAGTTCACATGGTTGTATTTACACATCCATTCTGGTGGCAATTTTACCCCTGGCTCCCCATCTTGGGCTTCTGTTATTCAAAAGATCTTAGCCATGACAGAAGAAACAATGATCCTGAAGTTCACCACAA
This sequence comes from Scopus umbretta, assembly GCA_013400535.1. Taxonomy (NCBI): domain Eukaryota; kingdom Metazoa; phylum Chordata; class Aves; order Pelecaniformes; family Scopidae; genus Scopus; species Scopus umbretta. Next base: position 91,381 of record VZTL01075988.1, read on the forward strand.
AGACCCACAGTCTTTGCTCGTCTGAAATCTCACCCCCATTCATAATTTATCTTACCCTCAAGCCCACTAATTTGTAAACTGCAAAAACAAAGACAGTGCCCAAAAACTGTGCAAGAGATTCCAGCTCTCATAGCGCGCAGGAGTTCACAGAGTCCCCTGAGATAGCCTGTGAACTCAGCAGCACAAGTTTAATGTTGCCCAATAGCTTTTACAACTTACTTTCATGACCTTTTTTCAATGGCAATATAATAAATAATGTCAGTTTGGGATTTTTTCCTTCCCTTTTTTTCATTGCGACAGACACACAGAAAATCCATGATAAGCATCCGTTGTGGAAAAAAATTAAGTACCGTATGTATACACAGGACACATATTAGTTTCCCAAATCATCTTAATGATGGGCTATAAATATTTTTTTGGCCTGCCTGCAGGAATATTACTTTTGGCTGTGATCATGTCAGCTTCCATTAACAGAGCTGGATTTGTATTTTTAATGGACAAGTAACATAAATGTAGCTACAAAACAAGAGCTCTTTTTCCTTAGCATTGATCATATGTTCTACCATATGTCACAAGGGTGTTGTATTACAGAAGAGTCACCTGTCCGATGGAGGTATAAAGCAGATGTTTTATTTGCGCTGAGGATCTCGTGGCATTATCTTAAGAGTGCTGCAGGAACATAAGGATGTACCCCGATTCTAACTCAAGGTGTTAAATGTTTGTATGCGGCCTCCCAAAAGTCTCTTTCATGGTCTGGTTAGATCCATATGCTGTACTTCCAATAACTGAGTGCCAAATAAATTTATGCAGCTGCTATGCTCCTCACTAGAAGTGGCTGCATTCCTGTACCGCAGCAAATAACCTCTTACCCATCACAAAGTGCTGCTATGAAGCTTACATAGGTAAAACTCTGTAGGGTAATCAGATGAAATTTGACAGAGTAGGAATTATCTGCAATGGTCAGAGTTAATTATATCATTAAATGTTTAGCCACAGCTGGAATTAAGCAGTTGGACAGACTCTAGATAAAGGGGAACTCCAGAAAAGTATCATAAACATTGTGTTCCAACAACAGCATTTCATCAAAATTTCTAGCTCCCAAGCAAGTCTGAGGTGACTGCACTTAATAGCACAAAATGCAGATGCTGGTAATTCTTGAACAAAAGATGTACTACAGGAAGCAGTGCTGGAATTGCAAAGGGTTGGAAGTGGAACAGAAGTGAGTGGGGATGAAAGGGAAAAAGTCCATACCGTGAGGCAGCACTGGAAATGAATGGATACTGCATAGCAAGAAGAGCAAGAGCAAATAAAGAAAATGAATTCTCCAAAGGAAACAAAGATGCGGAAACAAGAGACCAATCTGTTGAATGAATGAGTTATTCACTTGACAAGATTGGTTCTAGGTTTCAGTTCGGCCAGAAATTTGTGGATTTGCCTGAAGTACAGAGCAGACACCTTTAAGTCCCACTAACTTCAGTAGGACTATGCTTACACTTAAATGTAGGTACCTAATTAATTAGTCTGCTGAGACAAAGACACAATGCACAGTCCTTGCCAATGGCAAACTCTTGCTGTCTGCCATGAGTCAGGCAAACAAGCCCAGTTAAAGCAAAAATTCAATATTCAGCTTTGTACCAAGTTCTGATGAAAAGAATCCAGGTTCATAGTTTATTAATAAACTTTGTAACTTTCAAAGACCTTTACAAAATACTGGTTAATTAAAACTCTCACGATCGCAGTATAGGTAATTATGTGACAGTTTGGGGCAGGGAAAGGAAAAAGAAAGTTTTGGTTAACCAGTCCCATCCAGTGACCTCAGCTGGAGGCACCTTCCTTGCCTGCAGGGCCTGGATTAAGTTGACTTGAGCAAAGGCCCAAGTTCCCTTTTCCCACACTGAAGGGGAATCTGAAATATGTCAACAATATCCGAGGAAATCAGGGAAAGAGAAATGAGAACAACTGATGATCTGGAGGGGCTGCCTGCAAGAACAGGGCAGAAAGCACCAGGGAGCACATCCCTGAGCACAGCCCCAGATGCTCCATCCCTTTTCAGCCAATTCTCTCTGCTGAAGAACACCCAAGAATGATTTCAGCAAAATCCAATGGGTGCCCAAATCCCAAGCCAACTTCAGCTCAGTGTCAGTGTAGTGGTATGAACAAGGAAGTACTTGTAAAAAAGAGCTAAGTCACAGGGAACAGCATCATGGACAGATTTAGCTTTTTCTGTTCACAAATTACCTGGGAGAAAGTTGCAGCTTCTAGTAGGGTAGTTGTAATTCCAGACAAATTGCCCCCCCGAAGCAGGACATGGTAATAACAGGCAAGAGCTGTATCATCTGGACTTACATGCCAAATGCAGAGATCCCCCCAAACATGAATTTCAAAATTGCTGTCGCTGATGGCAGTGTGTGAAACAGAAAAAGCCCAGCCTAACTCTGAAATACAAGGCTGAGCTGCCAGGGCTGTGGAGAAATTTTTAGCAGACTTTGAATGCTTTTGTCCACTTCAGTGGCAGACTCAAATAAAAGGCTAAGTGCCCACCCTGGGTGTCAGACAGAGGTGGAGAAATGCATTTTCCAGTGCACTAGAGAAACAGGCTTTTAGTGCAAGGATCCAGGTACAAGCTCTATTGATGACCCTTGCAGGGACATTAAACTGTAAGGAGGGGGAGAAAGGCAGCAAGCAAATTGCCTGTGAGTGTTTGAATATAAAGCAGTGCCTTGATCAGGGGCTAAATCATGTCCAGGATAGGGGGTCACCTTGTTTTCTGGCAAACACAGACTCTGCCTGCAATGGCCATGGGGGTGTGTGGACCCAGCGCAGAGGTGTGAATGCTGAAGGCATGCCGAGAGCCAGCTCTGTCCCCAGGGCTTTGACTGGCATGGAGACAAGCACACAGAAGAAACTGGCTCACTCACACCCTCAAAGCTCTGAATGGGTTGAAAGGCAGCAGGAAATCCTGCCCGATTCCTATGCTGGAAGGCTCTTGGTGAGGGAGAGGCGATAGGGGAGGCAGTGGCCACAACACCACAAGCAGAGGCACACTGTGGGCCGATACAAAGCACCACCTGGGAAAACACTGCCCAGCACTTCGAAACCATGCAGAGCCCAAAGAGATGGAGCCCCTAGAGGAGCGGAAGATGTGCAGATGTGCAGTGGTTTTTGAAAGGTACCAACCCAGCTAAATAGTAGGCAGTGTTTTGATGCATAAAATGGAGTGAGATGTTATGTTATCAGCACCCTTGGTACCCTGCCAACTGAGACCTGCTGTCAAGGTGCTCTGGGAACAAGAGCTGACAGCTAGGGGTATGGGAAACCCAGAAGGGTCATCAGGGCCAATAGCTTGACCCTGGTGGCAAATGCCAAGTGCAACAAAGATTTAGCCTTAGCTGGAATGGCCTAAGTGAATTCTGGGCTCTGAGTCAGTCTGGACCTGATAAAGCTGACTATTGTTACAGACAATGGACCTGTGAATTCCCAGTGAATTCTTGCCTCCCCGGCCCACCAAAATGAGACAGCATCCACCCCAGTCTAAGGGGCAGGAGAGGGGCTCCCCCTCCTGGAAGGCCAGAGCTTGCCACATTAGGATGAACAAACTCAGATTTCATTCTTTCTTTGCCCCTTTAGGAGTTTACTTGATAGAAGCAGGTGTGTAAATCCATCTCTGTCTGGTCCCTGTTGTAGGAAGAACCCAGAGGACAAGCCCTGGAGGGGATTGCAGAGAGGTCCTGGAATCCTTATCCCTGGAGATCAGGACTCACCTGCTTTAGTAGGGGGTTGGACTAGGTGACCTCCTGAGGTCCCTTCCAGCCTAAATTCTTCTATGACTTTAATAATCTGCATTCTGGCAAAAATCAAATTAGTCTCCTTACCTCAGCCAAACCCAAAGCTAGCTCACAATCTGGAGCACCAAGGCTTCTTCTATAACCTCAGCTACTTGGGAAAAAAAACCTTGAACTCCTGGAAGGGTGGAGGAGCCCAGCTAGAAGCCATGGCACGCTGCTGCTCAGCCTTTCCTCCCATCCCGAGCAGCTGCTAATGACTCACTCACCTCAGAAACGATGCCAAGAGCCATAGGAGTCTTAGGGACTGGGGAAGAATTGCTTTCTCTTCTGCATCCAGTAATATTTATTCAATAACAATGCTACTAGCTCTGAATCACTGCTCCTCTCAGCAGTCAGGTGGTGCACGAACGTGCTCCTCCACCACTTCCAAACCGACCTCCTTGGCACGATGCTGGTACTAAAGGGCTCAATGACTAAAGCCCATTTGTCAAAAATGCATCCGGAGATTAAATCTAGAGCTGAGTGACAGTTTCATTTTGGATACTGAGCACATGAGAAACTTGGCTAGGTTGAGGTTTGAACAGAAGCAAAGCTGTCTGAACTGTGAAAAGGGGCCGTTTGTCAGAAGGCATTTTGCTTGGGCCTTGAGCAGCAAAATGTTGTACGTGTGATGGTTTTTATGATAGGCCCACACTACCAGCATAGGAAAACAATCATCTGTTTTTTTAAATGGCTCCAAGATAAATCACAAGTAGTGTACTACTATTGATTTATTTATATCTCAATGGAATACTTGAGCTATAAATTACAGTTGAATAAACACAAACTGTGCAGAATTTTGCATTGTTTGAACTTGTCAATGGTAGGTCTCGTGTTTTCATTTTAATGTAAATCAAACTGTGAAATGTATGGATGCAATTTATTTCCAGTTATGTTTATTGGACTTGGGAATGACTTATTAACCAGGGGCTTTACCCAAATTCTCATTTGATTTCCGTGGATTTGACTGCCCAGCCTCTGTGGAGCTTTCATGGCTTGAGCACTGCAGACCCTAAATCTGATATAAGAGACAACAGTGGTTTTCTCACAGTGCCCTTGTGGAGTCCTGGAGCGAGACTCTAATGGAAACAGTACATCCTGCAGAGCAGAGCACTCAGAAGAAAGGGCTGGTGTCTGGGTGAAATCTATGCTTGGCTGCCAAGTCTTCCCTTCATTGCAGCAGGGCCAGGAGTTCAGTTTCTATGTTTAATTTAACTCTGTGGGGAGACTCACCCTCTGCAATATACTGTAGATCCCCCTGGTGTCAAGAAAAAGACTGCAAGGATTCAAGAGAACATAGTCTTTATGCAACTTTGAAATAAGGGAAACAAACCCTAATAACGCTAACCAAATCCAGATCAGTGAGGACAAAAAAGGTCAGTCCCAGGATCTGATGGTCTGTATAAGCAGTGGAGATGTTTACAGCCAAAGTAGCCCATGTCTTTTCATGCCATGGCTGGTGAAAGCCTCTTTTTAAAATGGAACAGACACAGCAGCAGAGGTGGAAAGGCAAGAAGGGCACAGGTTTTTCAGTCCTCCTTTGATTTCACCAACTGAAAAATCCTGTCCTGACATCCTGACAGTAGCTGCCCTGATGACTCTTCTCCAGCCCAACACCTCACTGAGTCCCCTATGGGCCTTGGGGAAGTCCAGGTGAGAATCTGGCTATGACGAAGTCAATAAGGGGTTTATCCTTGCTCTACAACAGACTTCCCCTTGTGACCCTGAGGAAGTCTCTCATTGCTGTATACCTCAGTTTCTCCAGAGAATATAATGCTTTCCTGTTTGACAGAGGTGTCATGAGGACAAATTCCTGGTGCCTGGGGACCATTAGCTGTGACGCTGATAACAGGCACAGGAAAGTCTGTGTGGGTCACTGGACACATTCCATTCTTATGACACTTGAATCCAAAAGAGCATTTAAATCAAAACATCACTGGTAAAACTCAATCCTTAGTGAATGGCAGCCTGTAAATTTCTTAGCCTAAATTATTACGAGAACATTGCATACTTTATAACTGCACGTTTGAAAATACTCATGGGGTCAGGCTCTCCTTTTAGCCCCAACAACATAAAGTTGGAGTCATTGCCTGACTCCAAGGCAGTTACTCCAGATTTATTTCAGGGCAACTCTGAGCAGGATCCTGGGTTTTGTTTATGACTTTTCATTTGTATTTTGTGAAAACTTAATAAAAATCTTTTAAAACTGAAAAACATGGTTGCATAAACCCTACATATGGGATCTTTAAACTCAACCAACTTATGAACTTAACCCTGACTTGTCTTCATCCTCTTGGCCTTTTCAGCAGCTAGCACTCTTCAGTCATGTCTGTATTTACAGAGGTCAGAAAATCCTTAGACAGCCAACTCTTTCCTTTGCCAAAGGAAAGACATATGACATATGACAAAACTGAACCACAATGTCCTAAAATGAAAAAAAAAGTTCATAAAATGAGGCTAGACAGCTGAAAGAAGCCAACTTAATGCCTGCAAAGTGAGCAGCCTACTCAGGCTGGCTAGGATATGGCTTTAGATAACACTGGAATACATCTTAAGGTGCTGGTACACAACTTGCATTTTTTTAGAGTTTCTATTAATGCAATGGAAAAGTTACATGCCCTGACCTAGATGTCTTCCACTCAAAATTATTCTTGTGACTGGTTCTATTCATGCTAGTGACAGTTATCTAGAGATTTTAAGGCATGGGACTTTATAATAGTCTATTCCATATTGCTCAAAGCTGGCCATGGGTTTTTTCACAGTGATTTCTGCATTAGACCCACCAACATATGGTTGATCCAAGGTACATCTAATGCAAGGTATCCAGTTTTGATTCAAACACATTGAAGGACAGAGTGTTCAAAAGTTACTACATCACCTAGCAACCTTTTCCAAGATTTGACAATTCTCCCTGTTAAAAATAATTGTTTTTCTGAACATCCCAGTGCGATTCCATTGATTTCAGTGACGTTCCTCCTGTGTAAGAAAGGAGAGAAACAGGCCAACAGAAAACTTTGAAGAACACGGAGGTAGAAAGATTGTTTTACATTCAGACCTGGGATAAGACCCTCTGGTTTAAACTCAATAGATCTGTGCCACTTCATATCTCCTGAGGATCTGCCTTGTTGCTTTGCTCCTAAGAAAAAAAAAAAAAA